>SNQJ01S0000940.1:303938-331225 GCA_010110895.2 Picea sitchensis
AAGGGGGCTCTGGAATGAAACCTCAGCCATAGATCTGGGCGGGTGGACTATGGCCGTCCAGATATTCCCGTTACTTACCTTAATGCGCATTCACCCCCCAGCTTAAAGTCGACATCTCTTTCTCACATCTAACGGTCGTTACAGACCCTCCGAAAGAATCTCGTCCTTTCACTGGGATTTATCATCATGAGAGTCCAAAGTCTCGATCACGGGGCTCCTGAATTCTCGATCCCCGGTTTCCCGATGTGGCTAATATTTCGACACGTAGACTCCGTAAATCGAACGGTCCAGATCTGTCCCAGGGTTTTCACCATGGAAAATCCTGAACTCTTGTCACCAGGACTTTCGAGTTCGCGATTCTCGATTCCCCGAAATGGGTAATCTCACGACACGTGGCCTCCATCATTTGAACTGTCCAGATTTATCCCGGGGTTTTCACCATGGAAAATACCGAACTCTCGTCACCAGGACTTCCGATTTCACAATTCCCGATTCCCCGAAATGGCTAATATCATGACACATGGCCTCCGTCATTCGGACGGTCCAGATTTATCTTGGGGTTTTCACCATGGAAAATCCTGAACTCTCGTCACCAGGACTTCTGAGTTTGTGATTCCTGATTTCTTGAAATGGGAAATCTTACGACACGTGGCCTCCGTCATTCGTATAGTCTTGATCTACTTCGGGGCTTTCTCTCTTATTCACTGGGGGTTTAACCCACAGGTAACTCCTGACAGATCCAACGGCTGTCGGGTTTTCCAGCCGAGATCTGACGACTCAGATTGGTTCCTACTTGTGCATTCTTCCATGACTCCCTGGACGTAGAAAAATCAACGGTCCAGATACTCCCATGGACCTTGGGGATTTATGGTCCGATTTCTTCGCTACCCACGAAGACATAGAGAAACCAAGTGGTAAGGCATTTAACACCCTACTTACTCCTACCAATCTAACGGTCATGAGTGACCACAGGTCTCCCGATGGAATCTCATCCGTCGATCTTTACCTATTAGGGTTAAGGAACTTAACACTCCATCCTCTTCTTTCGATCTAACGATCGTCAGTGACCACAGATCTCTCGACGGGATATCGTCCATCGATTCGATAATTCATCCTTATGCTACCCCCTCGAGTTTTCAAGAGGATCGTTCCTCCTCGTGCAGGGTTACTAAGGCCTTGAGCCTTCCCATTATCCTTACCGGTTCTTGATGGAATTTTTAAGAAGGGTATCTCTATGGGGAGGTTTAACCAGGGTACTATATAAGGCAGTTAAGGGTATCTCTCTCCCGAGAACCAGGCATGAAGTCTAAATTATATCAACATGCATATAAGTAACAATTTAAGAGAGCATAAGCCACACATAGTCTTTCCATCTAATCATGCAACTACCAGTACTGATCAAGATACCATACATACATTCTTATAATGAAGTCATTCACGATTTCACAGCTTATGAGCATAAATGTNCAAGATGCCAGAGGAAAAACAGTTATCAGAAATAACACCAGGGCTATGCAACAGTCGAGAGGGGTGCTAGTTTCCACCCAGCCATAGGCTCAATGACTCCTAGCGGATTTACCACTAGCCACCCCCGAGCTGAGACCACGATGCTGTGAGACTGCGTCTCTATTTTCCAGTGACCAGAAGCGAAGGTTACTCGACTTCCTCTCTGCTATCACTCACTCTGCATATTTCCAGAGTTCTCTTCCTCCCCTCACATCTACCCCCCCAATCGCTTCTACCCCACACCTTATCCTCTTGTGAGGTTGCGTGTGGTGCGATTTCCCTCGCACTGGTCAGTCATGATGGCTCTACGGATGGGAGGTTCACCTCCCCATCCCTCATTAATTCCTGAGGAGCCATCTACCTTCCAGCCTGCGAGACATTTAATTCGGGGCCAACGAGCCGCTTTTGGTTCTCTGGGCCAGTGGATTCCAAATACGGTATTAATTCTCAGTGGAAGTTAACGCCACATTTCCAGGTGCCTTCCACTGCCATCATGGTCTCTTTTTCTACACATCCCCTCTCGGAGTCCTGCAATATAATTTCATAATGTTATTCACATGCATTGACCTTTTCCACAAGGTCCATTTACATCACATATTCACATTTATGAGTTTTCCACAGTTCTTGGCCAATCCAGTTATTTTTACAAACTGGGGGAAACAGGGTGTTACGTCAAGTCACAATATTTGTCCACATTCTATATATACATGCTCAACGGAGTCTTTATAACATAGAAATAACTAATGACAATCGACATGTTATTAAATAATATCACTTTTATATAAGTGATGATCGAGCACACGACACACAATATGTACAACATTGTTTTGATAAATTTTATGATTCATTGAAAGAACACAGAATCAGATTTGATCGACATTGGATATGGTCATATGGGTGTGTGGTTCAATTCAAATATTCACAATCATTCTATTGGTTATGTCGTCTTCATAAAAAATCGAACATTACACATTGTTGGATTTTTTTTAGATTGGTCATGGAAAAGGAGAGCACGACGGTGCAAGGGAATGTGTAAAATGAGCACTTCGAAGGTATCAGATGAACCCTCATGCCAATCGATTTGAATCCACTGATCAATTTGTTGAATGGTGAAAAATGGCACTAAGCCATGAAAATAATTTGTCAAGGGATGTGCGTATCTATATATACATGTTACACATGTACGTGCATGATATTTTTATTTGAACGTATTCAAATTTATATTCAATCTTCAATCATTTTCTTGAGACACTTGAAGTTAATAAGTTCTTGTCTTGTGCAGGTTTTTTTGGTATGTTGGAATCCAACATGTAAATAGATCAATCCCATATGAAGCCAGTACAATACATGGGATATGAAAAATACATTGAGTTAAAAAAAAATGTTATCAAAACGTGTTTGCATTTGATAGAAGAAAAGAGTCTTTTGTTTGTTCAGTTTGCATAGAGGACACATAATCCATAGATATTTGCAAAAACAAAAATGCAGAATATGTTAAAGCTTGGACACATAATGAACTTAATATAAAATGAAAAATGTTACTTGAAATCTCATAGGATATGGAATCAAATGAAACTATAGTGTGAGTTGATGGCGATAGAGTTTTTGATCTTGTTAGAGAAGGTAATTTTTATGTTTAAATTTTTTCAAATAACTTGTAGATGTACTTGTGTGATAGTCTAACATGAACTATTTGTTGTCCAATATATTCAATTATTTGTAGGAGATGTGTTTTCCAGGGTTGCACCTGTAGACAACACTGAAAACGTGAAATATTATTTGATGTGATGCATAGAAAAAGAGATGAGGTTATTAAAAGATTTTGATGATAATGGTTTAATATATGAAAGAGGATACACTGTATTAAAAGGATATTTTTTTCCAGGAAACCCATCAAACCAATACTCATGTTCACTTTAAAGACTACCAGTCAGATGTCACAAGTTGTCAATATAGTCATTTCGTATGTGTAGTGTGCATAAAGTTAATAGAAGTTCAATAAAAAATAAAAAAAAGTTAGAAAATGGAAAATGTCCAAATCGATCATGAACGAATAATTGAATATGGAATACCATTACAATTTCTTTAAACAAGTGACATCTACATTCCAATTTTTTTTATTTTTCATTGAAAGTAAATGTATTTATGAATATCTAGGATTCTAGAATCATTTCCAGTTTAGTTTATTTTCATGGTCCATTCAATTAAAAAAAGTTGTATTTTTGATGAATTATAAAGTTAACCAAAACTTATTTAAAATTTCAAGGAAGAACCTATAGATTGTATCTAGGGAACCTAAATTGACCTATACTTTGGATGATTATACTTTAATCCTACAAATTATCCAACTCATATACACAAATCCTTTAATGCATGTAACCAATTTACTAATATAGGATAAATGCGTTCATTATTTGCAATTTGATTGTTCAATGTTTTTTCATATGAAGAGAATAACTTCATATCAAAATAAGACCCATTTCCATTTCATTATAAGGGACTATTGATGGCTTAGAAAAACTTTAAATTTTGATAAATTTTAATGAAGATCACTTACTTATATTAAATTTGATGACTTGTTTTGACTATTTTCATTGTTGGATTGTCATTTCATTGTAAAATTTCATAAGAAACAATAAATTTTGTTGACTCGTTTTGGCGATTTTCAACCATATTTCCGAATCAAACAAAATTTGAATTATAAGTGAGAAACTATAATTTTTATTTCACAATTTCTTGAATATTTCATTGTGAAATTTCATAAGAAACTATAAAATTTGATAACTTGTTTTGAAATCAAGAAAATAGTATATTGAAATTATTTCATCCAATATTTTGTATAAATAAACATAGTGGAAGTAAAATCAAGACAAGACAAAATATATACATGACTAAGATGGTGAATAGTGATGATAAAGGTGAAAGAATGTAATGATATATATATATATATTACATGACTTATCTCAATATCTCTTCTATCTCTTCTTGTGTTTTTCTTAGATATTCTTATCATCATTGTAGTTTTCTCATAGTTTTTCGTATGAGAAAACCTTTCATTAAAATGTTGATGTAAATGTGAGACCATGTCGCTCTTACTTTGTAATATTTATAGTGGATTTCTTTATTCTTCCATTTGTTCAAGTGATTCTTTCTTTCTATGTCTTCTAACCCATTGTTACACTAATTTTGTTACTTCTTTCATACACATGATTATTTATTATAACCTATAACATAAAATGAAGAATTTAAATTAATACATAGTAGGAAATTATTTAAGAGTTTGATGCTTAATTTAATGCATTGTAAGAAGGAGAATATAGAAAACATTAGTTCAAAACTAACAACTTTCCCACTTTTTTCCCATCAACTTAGTGCAGACACCTTTGAGAATTCGTCAAACCACCACAATCTATCAAGCCAAGTATTGAACCAAACCAAAACAAAGCTATTCTTACATTAGTATTGGTGATTAACAAATTAACAACAAAGCAATTTTATTTCGACATTGACATAGTACAGATAGAGACTCTCATCATTTTAATTGCATAGAGATCTTTATTGGTGAAATGGAAATGCCACAAGCCTACCATTCAAATACCATTAAAACCTTTCATTGCAATGTTTATGTAAATGTGAGATCACGTCTCTCTTACTTTGTAATATTTATAGTGGATTTCTTCATTTTTACATTTGTTCAAGTGATTCTTTCTTTCTATTTCTTCTAACCCATTGTTACACTAATTTTCTTAGTTCTTTCATACACATGATTATGTTGAATTTTGATAACCTATAACATAAAATGAATCATTTAAATTAATACATAGTAGGAAAGTATTTAAGATTTTGATGCTTAATTTAATGCATTGTAAGAAGGAGAATATACAAAACATTAGTTTAAAACTAACAACTTTGCCACTTTTTTCTATCAACTTAGTGCACACACCTTTGAACATTGGTCAAACCACCACAATCTATCAAGCCAAGTCTTGAACCAAACTAAACCAAATCTATTCTTACATTAGTATTGGTGATTAACAGATTAGCAACAAAGCAATTTTATTTCAACATTGACATAGTAAATATAGAGACTCTCATCATTTTGATTTCATAGAGATCTCTATTGCTGAAATGGAAACGCCACAAGCCTACCATTTATGGAACATAAATTGTGGTGCAATGAAGAAATGGAGAAAACACAAAATTAATGTCCTATAAAGACAAAAGTTAGAATATGAAAACCGTATTTATGTTATAGCTAGCTTAAAGAAGAAAATCAATATTACTAAAATAAGATCAAAGTCTTATAAGCTTCATAGTGAAACTCCAATTGAACAAATCCTATAAAATAATAGTGGTGTGAAGGAAAACATAGCCCGTGTGATGACTTGTTTCGACTATTTTCAACCATATTTCCAATCAAACAAAATTTAAATTATAAGTGAAAAACTATACTTTTTATTTCACATTTTCTTGAATGAATTGATATTTTGAGAAATCAAATATGAGACAATAAATAGATATTTTGAATTCCAATATATATATATATATATATATATATATATATATATATTAATTATAATCAAAGTTTGAATAGTTACACCGCCAAATACATAGGTTCCACATCCATTTTAGGATGATAACAAAAACTAGGACATTTAACTCCAAAATTATGGACTCTAAGCCAACACTTTAAGATAGATCACTTCATACCTGCAAAAAAAACAGAATTCAAAAATTAAAAATTTAGAATTCAAACATGCAAAATAAAACGAATTTAAAAAATTAAAAATTTACAATAAAATTTATGTATGAATTTAAAATAAAATGTACACAAGTACCATTTTAGATTTAGATAAATAAAACAAGTTGTGATTAAATAAAAATTGGCATACATACCAAAAGAGTTAAGTGTCATCGTCCAACATACTCCTTTCCACCAAATATAATGTAAATATATTTTCCACCAAATATAATTTAGACATATGTAACAATAAAAATCAATAATAATAAAAAAAAACACATATTAGCATGTCTACTTTAACTAAATATTCAATAAACAATAAGAAATAATAACATATCCAACCACAGTTAAACGGATTTAAGATTTCCCCTCACAAAGCTCCAAAACTTCCAAAATAGTTACTCTCCACATTAAGCATACATGATTTAAACAATTTGTAAAATCTTATCTAAAATCTTAAAAAAATTAAAAGAGAAAATTTGTGTTCTTCGTAAAAAAAAATTGTATTCAAAGTTAGATAATAATTTGAAAATAAACATAGAACTATGTATGAATAAAGTTCACACATCTCAATATTAAGTCATTCTTCCAATGAAATACTTATCTCCTTGTGGAAAATGTCCCAAATCCTTTAGGTGAAATTCTCATCCCAAGTGATCTTATTTGATCGTATTTACTCAACAGTAAAATACTAATCTCTTCAGTAGAAAAATACTTCTCTCCTCTTCTGCAGTGGTCAAATAGTCAAATTCCATAATCAACTTTCCAATTAAAGTACTCATAAATCTCCATATTAAGCCATTCTTCCAAGAAATTACTTATATCTATGAAAGTTCACAAATATCCATTTTGAAAACCATTCTTCCGAAAAATACTTATCTCCTCTTTCTGTGGTGGAATAGATGTTCTCATACAATCTTTCATGTACATGAAGAAAACACAAATCTGCACATATATTAAGTCATTCTTCAAAAACCATTTAAATCTTTCATCTTTGGGATGTATTCATATTACATATAATCAAATGCTCTTTGAAATTATCTGTGAGCTAACTCACATATAGAATATGTGTGATCTAGCTCACATATAAAATATGTGTGAGTTATCTCACATATACATATCCATAACTTATTTGTAAATCTACTTGAATGTTGGTTTTTTTTCTTAGTAACCAATTTAGTTAAGATTTCGACAATAATAACCTCGAAAGAAGGAATTCACTTCGTTGTATGTAGAAAACAAAAATTCCCATATGATGTAGGATCTTCTCTCCACCTCAACAAATGCACCATCACGCCAACATGTAGACACACAATGGAGAAAGGGAGAGGCATCGATCCTCCCATTTTAAAAATTTGAAATATGATTCAATACAGACTTTTGTGTTGTAAGGCTATAAGAGCCAGGCCATACCTTTGTATAGTTAGTGGATAGGGTTTCCTTAAATGGTTTCCTGTAGCAGGTCCATATCATATTCAGGTATGGACATTCATTTATGGAATGAGCCATAGGAGTATGGTGTCATAACTTAGACAGTGATAGCACTAAGGCGATCAAGAGGATAAGCGCGTAGAGCCCTCTTTTGTAATTACGAATCTTGAGAGAGAGATCTCAGGTAGAGAGTCTTAGGAGACTTAGGAGGTAGAATAGTTATGAGAGAGAGCTTGAGAGAACAAGAAATCTAATGCAATCCAGTTTTTGTAAACATCTGTATAGACACAGAGATAATAGAAAAGAAATTTTTCCTGCATGTGGTGTGTTTATGTATTTGTATCAACTTTTATTCTTTTATATGTCATCCATGTTTGAATGGAAGAACTGGTGAAGTATTGTATGAGTTTCAATTGTTTCTCATCTTAGATTTTCCTAGTGCAAGGAGTGCACATGGTCTGCAAAGAGTGTGTTGAAAGAGGTAAGTTAACCTCAAGGAAAGCTCAAGAGGGATATCGTTCAACCTTCATTAGGAGAAGTGTAAGGAGTGCACAACAATAACTCTTTGTCAAGTTTAGAGAGAAGTAGATTTATTGAGAACTCTGTAGAGCTCTGTCGAGAAGGCATTGCGAGAGTGCAAGTGTGAACAGGAAGAACTATGTATTGATTTTGGGAATAACAAAGTTAAGGAATACTCTGTAGAATCATCTTTGCAAGGTGTGTATCGAGAAAAGGGAACGTCGGGAGGGCGAGAAGTATTTATTTTCATTAAATCATTCGGATCTGAGTTTGAAAAAATCCCAGAAATGCAAGGAGTGCATGGGATATCCAAATCTTCGAGGAGATCAAGCTCAGAAAGAATAACACAAGGAGTACGTGGGTGACGGACTTATTCTAAGTTATAAATATTAGAAGAGATAATGCAAAGAGAGTGTAAGAGATAGACTTATGCCAAGTCCAAAATATCAGGAGAGATAGCATTTTCAAACATGCAGGTGAGACCCAAAGGTCAGGTTCATGGGAGAAAGTTCAAAGGCCAAAAAAATATTTGAACACTTTCAAAATATTTCAAGTCGAGAGAAGGTGGAAGCTTAGAAGGAGGAGCGAAAACAAAGATTAGATTGGTTGTGGGAAAGGATCTTGGAACATTAGATCAACGTCCAGTGACATAAGGAAGTGCAGAGGAGGAAACATATCTCAAGCGTTGGATTAGAGCATAGTGGATCAACTGTTGTCTGATTAGGAGAAGGTGCACAAGATTTAACACTTTGTGTACACGCGGTAGGGTGGAATCGTAAAAGTCCCAAATTTCCGAAGTTATTTGGGACCATCCATAATTTGGGAGGACGCATGGAGGAGATCCATCAAGTTCTGGTGAAGGTGCTTCGATAGGGACAAGCACAAAGAAGGTTGAAACACCCAAAGCCTGAAGAGTCGAAGGGTCGAGATCTGTCGATATGCAAAGGGACACTTGTCAAACGATTGTGAGCTATAGGTAAGTCTTAGTGAGGTTTCAGTTGAGAACTGAGATCACAAAAGCCAGAAAAGATGAAGAAAAGATAGACTGTTAGATATAGAAGGGCATGTGGCGAGAGATCGTGAATTGCGGGTGAATTCACTCCAGGAGAATGCGAAGGAGGAAGGTATGACATCATTGAATCCTCAACAATTGAAGATAACAATAACCGTCAATCTGGAAGAGGACATGTATCACCAGATCGTGGACTTAGAGGATTCTACTTCAGGTTTTATATGGAAAGAAGTTTCAAAAAGTTTCGAAGCGCCGAAGGTCTAAGTGGTTAAGGGTCATTGATACCAGAAGGATCACGTGGATCGTTTATCTGTGAAGGGAAAAGTGGAGGACGAAGATTCACTCTGTTAGACAGCCATTGAATAGTCGTTGGATCAAGAGAGGACAGGTGTCAGAAGATCCGACACTCCAGAAGATTTCATGTCAGAGATTTGTGGTTGTTGAAATTTGAGAACCCCGATGGCCGAAATATCAAAAATGATGAGAGTCGTTGATACGAAGGAGGACACACTATGCCAGATCTAGGACTCCAAAGGAAAGAGGAGGAATAACAGGTCTGAAGACCCAGAGAAGATCTCGATCTTTGATCGAAAAAGGAGCGGAAGGACCATTGATCTGATTAAGGAGGCCAAAGTCCCGAAGTGGGAGCACAACCATTGATTGGGGAGACATGCGTCATCAGATATTCCACTCCAGGAGATACCTAGTTAGCAGAGGCTATAATTTGAGAATTGATATCCCTGAAGTCCGGATTCACGGAGAGAATCTTAGCCGTAGGTTCAGGGAGGCAAGTGGCAATAGATCTTCCACTCCGAAAGATTGCCATATGGAGGAAGCAGAATTTTGAGACTCAAAAATCCCGAAGGTTGAAAATTCAGAATCAACGAGAGTCATAGATTTAGAGGGGAGTTACATGGCGACATATCACAAAGGTCTGAGATCATCCGTGAAGGGAGAAGAGGTCATTGATTGGAAAGTTGGCCAGAGACAAGTAAAGGTTCGATAATAATCGTTGATCTAGAAGTAGCATCCAGAGGTTGAATATTGATAGTGGTGAATAATTGTGGGGCCAAGACAAGCTTAGAAGATAATATTTCTTGAGTGGGCCACAATTTCAACCATTGATTCGACAAAGGGATATGTGGAAGCTGGAGGTGAATTGTGGGGAAAAAAGTGGGTTGGTATAAACCACTCTTGCCTGTGCCTGCAATCACAAAGTTATAGAAGGTTATAGCCCAGGGACATATTGAAGAAAGGGGATAGTGTAAAGGATGTAGCACCCAAAAATTGAAGAGTTCCAGAGTGCACAGATAGAGGGTGCGGGTATTCATAGGACCTATGCCTAAATAGGAAAAAGGTATCTGTGTATATTTGTTTTGGGTTTGATTATGAGCCTGAAGAGTCGATCCAACTCAGAAGAAGGAAATATCTAGAGATCGGGAGGTTACACATCCCGAGGGAAGGTGGTCTTCATCAGGTGGTATCAGAGCCGAATTTTTTTTGCAGATAGAAGACAAAGGAGACAGAGGAGAAAGTCATTATTTGTATGCATATGTAGGCAAAGGAGAGATGGTGAAAGGATATACTCTAAAACCATGTGGTACCAGAGATGATATTTTTGTCTTTATATTTTAGGAAAAAGGAGACAGAGATTGAATTTCGTCTGTAGATTTCAGGCAAAAGAGAGAGAGGAGGAGGCCATAATTTTGTTTGCAGATAGCAGGCAAAGGGCAAGACGATGAATGGAGATGACCTGATAACATCAGGTGGTATCACAAATAGGAATTTTCCTGTAGACAACATGTGAAGGAGAAGACTACTGATGCTTTATAAGGAATTTGTTGCACACGTACAACAACAACAAAAATTTAAACGACCAAGTATACTGTAAGAGAAGATGGGGATTATCTCAGGTGTAAAGTGATCCATAGGCTTTCTAGGAAGGTAGGTAGAAGGTGAAATTGGCTACTAAAGGCCATGGGCATGGTCAAAGAGAAAAACACAAGAAGAAGAGCAATCTAGAGATGGATCTAGAGCTTAGTGAGATCAGAGCAAGGATGGAGCAGGTGACATTAAAAATGCAATGAGATTCTAAAGTGCATTCGGTGTATGAGTGGCCCATGAAGAAGAAGGTGAAGTGTCTAGTCAAGATATTGTTGGCCATAGGAAAACAACAATTGTTAAAAGGGTGGCTGACATATGTCGAAAACCTTAGTCACATAGAGGAAGAATTGGTTTACATTTGTGAACCAAAAATTTGGAGACACCTCAGTGATGAGGAGGAATTGAGATGAAATAAAGATCTCGTAAACTGCCAAGAGAGGAGAGATGAATTTTCATATTTCCAAGTGGGAAATGAAATGAGATCATTGGAGGATATCATAGACTATTAGGAGAACAACAGTGGAAATGCATACTTCCAGGTGGGAAGAATTGGACTTTCAAGTTGCCAGGTGGGAAGAATTGGACTTTCAAGTTGCCAGCTGGGAAATAGAAATAGATCAGGTGGATGTCTGGTATGATGTCAGAGGAGAAGTTTTGAAAGTTCAAATTTCCAGGTGGGCAATGAGATGGGAACACTTGATATCATAGACTGCCAGGTGGGTAGAATATGTTATCACCATAATAATGTTCAGATGGTATCCGAGCTTCAAAATTTTAGTGAAGAGTTATATCGCCATGGAGATATTATAAATCAGAGGACCCGGCTATATCTGGAGATGTATGGAAAAAATAGCATAGATGTAAAGAGAAAGACTCGATGGACTGTCGATCCTGAAAGAGGCCTAGATCAATTCCCAAGGTGCATATCAGAGATTTAACTAATGTGAAGATTAATCAATCGAGGGAGGGTTGGGGAAAACCATCACGGTTTCATTACGGGATGCATGGAGCCCCTAGAGGTACATTGGGGGAAAAATAGTCTGAATAAAACCACTTCCTCCAACCCTCGATGCTAAAGATGGTGGGAAAATGTGGACCGTATGTCCTGAAGCAGACCGTATCAACGACTAAAGCTTATATCGATGATTAGAACATCACGAGGATTAATCGATAGAGGGTGGGTCGGGGAAAACTGCCATGGTTTAAATCATGGACGTGTGGCGTCCTCAGAGGCACATCGGGGCGAAAAGTGGTCCACCAAAGAGTGTTTTATCCAATCCCTGATGTCAATAGATACCTATAAAATGAGGAAACCCCCGACATTATTCTATGATAATTTGAAGCATTCAAATGTTCATAAATTTGGCGCAAAGATTCCATTTGAATTTCAAAGCTCATTATCGAACCAGACTTGTGTTTTTCACTGCTTGACAAGTATTCTTCACCATGGCTACCAATCCTATTGTTTTATCCATGAATGAACAAGATATCTCCACGAGGGAGGAAACACTAATTGAAAGAGATTTTGATGTTTTTGACATAGAGATAACGGTCTCACCTGTTTTCGTGTCTAGATCAAATTTTTTGGACAATGTTGGAACACACATACCTTTCCTCGAACCGGATCAAGCCTCCATCATCCATTACGTCATAGAAACAATATTTCCATTCCCCAAATTTGTAAGATGGTGTGTAGAGAGATATTCTCAGGGATAAAGAGCCATTTTAAATAAATTAGGGTCATAAGTTCTATGTAAAGTAGACAGTGTAACGACCCCATCTGGAATGAATCCTACACCTTACAACTGGTAAAAGCATCCTTAAATATTTTTTTTCTTTTTTTTTGTGTGTGTAGGAAGGTAATAATGACATTATACTCAATAGTGCAACACGACGACAAACACAACGCAAGAAACCCACACCCCAGCAACATGATGACCAATCATGAAAGCACATCAAGCACCTGAAAGTAGCCTACGACATTGAACCTATGAAGAATAAGAATGGCTACCCTTCCATCCTACCCTGCAATTGTTAGGACCTCCAGGATGCATAAGCAATGCTCAAGCAACTGTTCTAAGGAACAAGGAGGTGTATGCATCCCCCGACACCGATAGACCAAGAAATCAATTGATTACAAAACCAAGTACCAACAATAATTAAATGAACGACCACACCCTCAATGGGAAGCGCAAGACAAACAACTCATTCAACAACCAACCATTATTCAAGGCTGAAGGGTCAATATCTAAGATTCAACGCTTTAATAACAGATCAGTTATCCAGTCTAAATCCCAACTAGTCAACAATTAGCAGTTCAAATTTTGACCTTAAAGCAATCCAACTAACAAGTATAAATCATGATATAGAAACTAACTACCAATATAATCTAACATTCATACACTTTAACCTTAGAAATTTCCAAATGTAAACAATATTCACTATATCAACTACAAGGTCTAAGATTAAAATGTTATTAATGACTTAATGTCCAACCACCGTCGACCATTAACTAAATAACAATAGTAACAATCTTGATGTGGAATGATACCATTGATACAATAATAAAGTAGTTAAGAAGGCATCTAATTATGATAATTAATCAATCATTTAATATAGCAATAACACATTACATCATCAAGGCTAGAAGCAACAACTAAGCATTTATTAACTTAATAAACTCCACATGCGTCTACCTTTATTCTAGGTGCCAAATGACAGTTGCCTTCAATGATATTCTGACTAGAATAACATATATCAATTTAATTGATGCATTTACCAACATTAAACAATGCGCGAAAACATACGTCGCGAAAAATGTGTGAGTAAGGACAGTAATTGCACTGGGAGTAATTATAGTGGCAATGATAATTAATGTTTTATAATTATTTTATATTATATATATATATTTTCTTTTTTTTTCATTACAATTCAAGGGCATGGGCTTCATTGGTTTACATTACATGGGCACACAATTTTTTCCTAAAAGTAAGGAGCGTTTAGATCAGTAACAAAAGAGTAAGGATACTATTTTCTATAAATAAGAAACATAATCCTTTTTAATGACAAAGTTGCCCCTAACTTTTGAATTGAAGGAATAGTTTATTTATCTAATGCAACAAGTAATGATAGTTATATCGTGCAACTATTACTTCCTGAAATCAACCAAAATCATAAAGAGGAAGGACATCGTTTGCGAGGAAGTTTCATTGTCCTCTCGGGACTCCAATTATCGAATAAGTGTTGGGTCCCTGCACCTACATTGTCTTGCGAATTGAGGTTGAATTCCATGAACTTTGTGTCTAACTCAGAACGAAATTCGAACACATGTAGGTGTGTCGAACTGGTCGTCCTTACCCAGGGGGAAATGATCCAACAAAGAATTATGGTCATAAGAGGTAGTCCCTTATATTGTTGTGTTTTTCAAAAGAAGACATATCCATAGATGCAGATAAACAATTCGCATTGATAAGATTATGAGTTAACATATTAAATCGCAGAGCCTGCAGAATTCGCCGAGAAAATATAAATTTGTTCATTAAGGTAACAATTGCAGTTCCAACTCGCATTATCAAGGAAAATCACAACATCAAATCATAGTATCCAAATCATTTTCTAAGAGTAAATAAGTCACGTGCAAATAAATTCGTTGTCACCAAAATCGCCACAATCAGCATCGATCAATAATCATTATGAAGTCGTTGTGTAGTCATAAATTTATAAATAACTTCAACATTGCATGTGGTGGGCGCATTTTACTGAATTTATAATAACACAATCAAATAATATATCGTTGTGCCTGTATAGAAATTACAATAACCAATTGAGGTATGTATCGTTCTGCAGAAACAAGAACATGGTATAACTCTGGGCATGCGTTAAGAATTAACATTAACCCCACGAAAGAACTATATCCTTGCTCATAGAATTTAGAAGAACAATAACCATAAATTGTTGGGCATAAAGCTATGCCTCTCATTCACTCGCGGTCATCCACAGGTTTTTTTAAAAAAAAACACGCAGTCAACAAGGCATTCCTGGTGACGAAAATCGTTGGGGGTAGGGTGGGAGAACGCAGACATTCAGGGAAAAAATCGTTGCGGGTAATACACAACTATTAAGTAATTCATGGTTGAATAACACAAGGTTATACCATCATATAGATACATCTCTAAACAATTATATACACTGTATGTATGCAATTTCAACAAACTGTAGGAAAACGCCTATATATATAAATACTATCTATAAATTGTGCATTTGTTGTCTAACTATCTAATGGAGGAATAAGTAGTCAAAATATAAGTGAAACGCAGCGCAGATAGAGGATAATGTTGACAACGAGGGGTAACTGTCAAATAATGAGTTAATCATAGCTACATTAATTTAAAAAGGAAACACAGTCATTCAAGAGGACATCAATGAGAATTTTCTATTGAGCTAGAATCTGTCATGGAAATCAGTGAGAATAAAATACCCTCCGAGAGCACAGAGGTAAACCAACAAGGACGCAAGGAAATCCATACATACAGGTACTTTTTCTAGAAGGCGCAAGCCAAAGAATCAGCCAAGGATAAACAACAAAGGGTAGTCGGCTAACAGGTTCGTCCTTCGCTCATCATCCTCGCACAGAAAAGCAAGGCGTTGAGATCCATAGGCATTTTAATGCTAAGGCGATGACCATAGATCAAGCTCCTAGCTGAATGCTCAGGCGAGGACTGGTGAGATAGGGACGAAGGCTAAAAAACCTCAAGGTCACAATCAATACCACAGGGCGATCACGACATGCGTGAATACGAAGGCTATGGGAGTCAACAATCGTCGAGCTAGGCTAAGAAAAGTTCAGTCATCAATCTAAACATCCAATCTACTTACATAATCAACATGCAGATCCAACCATAAAACCTACAACATCTATTATACAAATGAAAAGAGAGTATCATTTCCCGATCACCCGTTATGAGTGACGGTTGCGCGCTCCATGCAACTCCCACTCACCGACCGTCGAGACTTCACCGGTACCTCCGAACCAATGCTAGGGGTACTCTTCTTCCCCCTTAGCCCCCCGAGATGAAAAGGGGCCACACACACTATTCATAGGTTTCATCTAGCTCCCAGCTCGCCTCGCAAGGCTGAGCTACCACTCCTCTTCGAGCTGGGTATCCCAACTCCCACAAGTAAATCAGTCAAGTAGATATTTTTGCAGCGTAACGTTACACAAACAAAATATGATCCTTCATCCTTCTTCTTCCTTCATTTTATAGAGTTTTGAACTTCCCTTCCTTCCTAAAATCTCATTTAATTAAATATTTTTTAAAAATAATTTCCTAAAAATTCTTCTCCGGACAAGTGTCACCCATCCCCTTCATTCCTCCATTATTTAATTTCTTTAATTAATTAATTATCTTATTTCCCTCACCCACCTAGAGTTACTCCTAGAATCACTCCTAGGTGTCCCCAAATTCCCTTACAGGTTTTAAAGGCTTTCCCTATTATGAAGTTGCTAATTCAGTTTAATATTAGAAAGCTCTTAAATGGTAGATTCTTTACTAAGTTGACTTTCCGCTTTTTCCCTTGAGTTCCCCTTTTTCCCCTTTTGTGTTTACCTATTTTCCTAGTTTCCTAATATTTTAGATTTTCCCTCTTTCCCCTTTCTACTTAGAACTCAAAAAGGTAGGTGTGGAAATTAACCCCTTTTTCCCTTTTCTTATTTAATTAGTATATTTTAAATTATCAAGTACTAAAACAATTAATTCCCTTTTAAATTTTAATCCAATATATTTTTTGAAACAATTAATTTCTTAATTCCTTTATGTCTCAAGATTTAACGAAGATCATAATTATTATTCAAGTGGTTTTTATTTTTGTTAATATATATATATATATAGAAACAAAATTTCACCACTAGCATAGTTTAGACTTAAATCTTAAATTCTCGTATCGGGTGACATTTAATTAGGGAATTTGTTTTAAAATACTTAACACATTATTCATCCTAAGGCCATCTAGGTTCATTCCTCTAACATCAACAATGCAACATGCCCTTCAAGATGCACTAGGTGCTCCAAGGGTGCCACTTGCCTCATTTGTTCCCTTGCATGATGTGCCCTTTAGGATACACTACGTGCTCCAAGGGTGCCACTCATCACTCTCCATTTACCTTGCGTGACATGCCCTTTAGGACGCACCACATGCTCCAAGGGTGCCACTCGCCTCTTGACTGACTTGGTAGACATCAATAACCCCTGGAGTCAACACTCTGCCAGGTGAACTTGTGGGAGAGTAAGGGACTCTAAGGAATAAGGACCTCGCCTTATTGTGTGCCCCTTAGAATCATCATGAGCGACTATCACAGTTTTCCCTCACGACATCGTGAGTCCTCTCGAACTAAGTAATCATTAACCTACAATTCAAGCCACGACAGGAGTGCTAGTAGGCTATGGCAGGGCTGTTGTCCACACCTCTCCCTCAACATCTCTGGTAGTCGTGTGTGACCCCTTTACTCCATATGTGAGTTTGGTCGGCAAGCTATCGTCATCCTACGTCATCGACAAATCATGTCAGAACATATCCATATCATATCATCAGTCAGATAAACTAAAATCACAATAAAACAATCAAACCCCAATGGCACACTCCCTGACTCGATCCAGAGTCGAAGGGGTTTCGTTGATGCCTCTGCATCTTTGAGGTCCAAAATCCTGCACACTCAGTAAACCAAGTCAATAACACCTGTCTATGTCAATGCAGTAAAACAACATGTCATCAACCCATAACGCCTCATAATCAAAATAAAAAGTTTTAATAGAATAGTAATCTGGATCACTTGAGAGCAAGTGTCCTCAATGAATAAGTTTGCTCAGTGTGCCAGAGCAGGATGTTACATGCACCCCCTCTTGGTCTAAACTTCGTCTCGAAGTTTCACAGTATAAATGATGAAATAAAGTGTATCACTATATCATATGTCTATCTATCAAACAAAAATGGAAACTATTGGTGCATATCTTATGCGTCTTCCCAGGTCGTCGAGTGGGGACTATAGTCGTCCCACTGGACCTTGACCTGATTTACTGTTTGACGCCATAGCTGTCGAATGCGATGATCCAATATGTGGATCGGCTCAGCCATGAGATCACCCTCGTCCGACACCCGCAAGGTGCTCAAGTCAAATCATGTGAAGGATCACTAATCATAAAGTCTCAACAAAGACGTGAAATACGTCATGCATATGCCTCAAGAATCAGGCAAGGCTAGTCATCAGTCCACAGGGCTCTCTTTTCTAAAATATCATAGGATATAGTTTATCCCCCCTTTTGTTTTCAAACTAGATCGAAATCTTATGCAGTTTCAACCACAAAAAGACTCGATTGCCACAACGTAACTACGGTCGTCACGACTCGCATCATCGTAACTCTTCTGTCGATATTGCGCTTCTTCAATCCTTTGTCTTATTGTTTGCATTTGCTTTTCCATTTCTTGGATCTCTTCTGGTCCCACTAGGACCCTATCCACAAGACAATACCAACTCAAAGGCATCTGACACAGTCGCATGTAAAGAAACACGAAAGGTACCATCTTGATGGTGCTCTGGTAACTATTGTTATAAGCGAATTCCACCAGTGGTAAGAATTCTTTCCAACGCTTTTGTTGGTCCATTACATATATGCGCAACATGTCTTCCAAGGTTTGGTTTATTCATTCAGTCTTTCCGTCAGTCTCCGGATGATACGCAGTACTGAAGTTAATTTGGGTTCCCAAGGACTCTTGGAAAGTAATCCAAAATTGTCCAGTAAACACTAATCTGCGATCGGATATAATCCCTTTTAGGCACGCCATGCAGCCTCACAATCTCATTGATGAAAACTCTAGCTATGTCAAGTGCCTGATACATTCTATGAATGGGAACAAAGTGATAACTCTTCATCAGAGTGTCTACTACTATGAAAATCGAGTCATGTCTCCTTGTCATCAATGGAAATACAACAATAAAATCCATCGAAACAACCTCCCATTTCGATTACGGAATAGCGTGTGGTTGTAGTAATCCTGCTGGGTGTCTATGTTCAACCTTTACCTGCTGACATTCTATACATCTGGCCACATACTTGACTATGTCTACCTTCATTCCCTTCCAAAAGAATAAGGGTTTAAGGTTTTCCCTCATCTTCGTGACCCCCGGGTGAGCCGTGTAAACTTCTCTATGAGCCTCGCTCAGGATCAACATCTTCAACTCGTCGTTCAGCGGTACATAGACCCGATTTTTAAACTTTCATAACCATCGATATCAAATGAAAATCCTTCAAATCGTGGTACCATCATTGTGTTTTGTCCCATAAAACCCTCAACCTCCTTGTACCAGTCATCATTACGTTGTAAAGTTAGAATCTTTTCACACAAATTCGTCTGAAGAGGCAACACCGAAAATATGCATGGTCTCCAACTCAATGCATCTGCCGCTCGGTTCACTGTTCCTTTTATGTAATTAATCTCAAATTCGTACTCGCTAAGCAATTCTGACCAACGTTGTTGTCGCGCATTCAGGTCTCTTTGCATAAATATATGTTGTAGTCCACAATGGTCAGTATTTAGTTCAAATTTTCGTCCAACAAGGTAGTGTCTCCAAACCTTCAAGGCATAGATGATGGCTAACAACTCCAAATCGTGCATCACGTATTTCTCCTCATGCCTTCTCAGTTTCCTCGAAATGTAAGAAATCACTCATCCATCTTGCATCAAGACCCCGCCTAAGCCCTCCTTGGATGCATCAGTGCATACCAAGAAGTCCATGTCCATGTCAAGGATATTTAGTATCGGTGTTGATGTCAACAACTCCTTGAGCCTCTGAAATGTTACCGTGCATTTCTCGGTCCAAACAAACTTCTTGTTTTTCTTCTTCAATTCTGTGATCAGATTTTCTATCTTCGAAAATCCCTTGATGAACCGTCGATAGTATCCTACTAAACCGATGAAGCTATGCACTTCCAGGACATTCGTCGGTGCAAACCACTCCATAATGGCCTCGACCTTGGCTGGATCCACGAGGATGCCTTCGTCAAAGATTACATTCTCTAAGTAGTGAATCTTCGATTGATAAAATGAGCATTTGGACAAATTCCCATACAATTGGTGCTCTCGAAGACACTGTAGTACCAAGCACAATTGCTCATCATGCTCCTCCATCGTCCAAGAGTAGATCAAAATATCATCAATGAATACTTGGACGAACTTGTCCAAGTACTCGTAGAACACCCCATTCATCAAACTCATAAATACCCCTGGGGCGTTGGTCAGTCCAAACGGTAAAATGATAAACTCATAATGTCCAAACCTCATCTTAAAGGTGGTCTTAGGGACATCCTCCTCCTTGATTCGTAATTGGTGATACCTTGAACACAAATCGATCTTGGAGAACACCATCGCACCCTTCATTTGATCGAAGAGATCATCAATTCTCGGAAACAAATACTGATTCTTGATCGTGGCCTTGTTCAGTTGACGATAGTCAATGTAGATCCTCCATGACCCATCCTTCTTTCATATGAATATAACAGGTGCACCCCACGATGACACACTAGGACGTATCAGTCCCAGGTCTAGCAAATCCTTTAGTTTCGTTTTCAACTCTTGTAACTCCGGGGTTGACATATGATAAGGCGTTCTTGCTATTGGTTTAGTCCCTAGTTTTAGGTCTATGGTAAACTCCAATTCCCTCTCCAGTGACATCCCAGGTAACTCCTCCGGAAAGACGTCTGCAAACTCTCTCACAACCGAAAGGTGTTCTAGACCTTCTACTACTCCCTTCTCGTTTAACGCAAGATCACATAAATATTACGCCCCTTGTGCATGCTCTTCCGAAATTGTAAGGAAAAGATGAACCTCAGGGAAACTCCCTGGTTCCGGCCTACAATCACCCGTCTTTGTCCCTCATCATCGACCAAGCTCAACCATTTCGTCTTACAGTTGAGTATCACCTCATGCGATTCCAACCAGTCCATAACAATCATGACATCATATGATCCTAAGATCGTGATGTACAGGTTGTCCCTTGTGACAAAATATTCTAGGTTAAGGATATAGCCCGTAACCTTTTCTCGAACCTTCTGTTTGGCTCTTGAAGACATATCTACGAAGCTAAACTCATCCTGTTCGAATGCCTTTACCTTAATCCTTTTTAGCACTGCACTAGAAATGAAACTCTCGGTAGCACTGGGATCTATCAAAATACTAAGGGTCTAGTTAGCGACGGTACCTGTCATATCCAACATAGTCGATTGATGCTTTTCCTGGCGGTTATTCCCTGCTGCATGAATCCGATGGGCCTTGCCCAAAATCCCATGGTAGTGGGTCCGACTGATCCAGATGCTCCGACCCCTTCCTCTAGGCAAGAATGCTGGTGATGTGGATCCCCACAACCCCAGACACCTTCTTTAGTCCAACAATCCTAGTACCCGAAGTAGAGGTTGAATCTTAATGCTAAGGTCACCACAAACTTGTTGACCTTAAGTTTCTTGGTAAGGGTGCGGAGTAGATCAAAACAAATCCAAAACGGGCCTCATACTTAGGCACCATACAGACGCCTTGTCACAAGGCGTCGAACTCATTGAGTTGATGCTCAACAAATTCCTTAGAAAGATACCTCTCCTAGAACCGTCCCTCGAATAGTTCCTAAGACACGTCACCGAATACCACATTCAAAAGTGGCAGGAGCATTTTCTGCCATAAAAGGGTGCTCCCCTTCAGCCGAAAGACCACCATGTGGACCTTCATGCTGGAGGTCATAATTGTGAAGCGTGAAGCACAACGTCTTTCTCTACAATCAAGCCTCGACAACATAGTCGTCCGCAACACTCGTGGGATCGAGAACTCAATTCTCTCGAGTTCTCGGTGGATGCCAACGGTACTATCTAGGGTGCACTATGGACCCTCAGGGGTACAGGTGCCCCGGTCTCATCTCAGTACCGATGATGAATCAAGGCCCTTTGACAATACCTGGAAGGGCCTTTTCAGACCATCATCATCCCTTACAACAAGAGAATCCATCTCAAGGACATGTTCCTCCCCTTGGGGGTTCGACTCCGAGGGTGCAAAACTTCTGGAGGCATCACGCTTCCATCCATGATACCTCACCGTGAATCTCTTATGAAACCATCTAACCGTACTCATCACAACAATAAGTTAAAGTTTTAAAAAGAATTAGGTTAAGACTCAAGGGTTTACTACAGTGGAAAGCATGGTGATCCACAGTCGCAGGGTTGAACTTGCTCTGATACCACATGTAACAGCCCCATCTGGAATGACTCCTATGCTTTACAATTGGTAAAATCATCCTTAAATAAAAAAATAAATTTGTGTGTGTGTAGGAAGGTGATAATGTCATTATCACCTTCCTACACACACACACAATTTTATTTATTTATTTAAGGATGCTTTTACCAGTTGTAAGGCATAGGAGTCGTTGCAGATGGGGCCATTACATGTGGTATCAGAGCCAGGTTAATTATTCTTCACCATGGCTGCCAATCCTATTGTTTCATCCGTGAATGAAAAAGATATCTCCTCCAGGCAGGAAACACTAATTGATAGAGATTTTGACGTTTTCGACACAGAGATAATGGTCTCACCTGTTTTCATGTCTAGATCGAATTTTTTGGACAATGTTGGAACGCACATACCTTTCCTTGAACCGACTCAAGCCTCCATCATCCCTTACGTCATAGAAACAATCTTTCCATTCCCCAAATTTGTAAGATGGTGTGCAGAGCGATATTATCAGGGAGAAAGAGCCATTTTAAATAAATTAGGGTCATAAGTTCTATGTAAAGTAGACAGTCCATCACTCTGACATACTCTACATATAATAGATGCCTCCTCCACAGTGTCATATCCCTTCGAGGAACAGATAATGATCACAATTTATAGAGAGCGTTTTCTCGAAGTTAAAACCTTATTTCTACATACCATAGTCAAGCTCGAACATCATTCAGAGAGTCTGTCATTACCTGCCAATGTAAGCGTCGTGATTGTTGAAGTGTAGTGGGCTTGTTCTCTACTAAGTCTAATTTTAGGGTTAGACAATGACAAGTTTGTGGTAGAGGTTATGTTAGGTTTCCTGTTGATTTTCTTTTTGTTCGGTCAGTCAATCTGTGTCAGTTTTGACAAATTTATTACCGATAATATACATCAACAGCTGGTTAACTTCAGCTCATTAAGACACTTCAGATACTACACTCACTTCCTAAGAATGTTTCTGGAATACAACAAAACTGAATTTCCTAAGATTGATTTTATTTCGACCGAGTGTAAAAGGATCACCATGATCATCTTCATCAACAAGATTATGTCCAGGGTATATAGTTTCATTTTTTGTTAAGATCTATTGAGAGTTCTGGAAGAAATGAAAATCTCATTACAAGCAAATCCAGAGAGCATGGTTGGAGACTAGGTGTTTTTCACACAATCTACTGTGATTTGGGTATATGGATACTAGGAAATACCTTATCTTTTACCAATTTTTATGACACCCAGGATCTTTTCTTTGGAGTTCATAAGAAAAAGAATTATCTCAGAGACTGAGCATTTTCTGAAAGAACACAAGGCTTCTAATCTGAAATTTCCTTTCGCGATAGGTCCCTTTGTGGTGAAGAATAAGTCTTGTTTTCCCCATATTCAATCCAAGATCAATGAATTTGGATCCACACAACTGCAATGGAGAAGATATGAGATGGATCAGATCATATCAAAGAGAAGATTGGCCAGTAGACAAGGTCCCTATTAACATGAACATGTTGAAGGATTCGATGAGTTGGCCAATCTAGACTCTTGTGCAGAGATGGAGGTCACCATGTAGCATGATAAAACAAAACAAACAAAACTATCTTCTCAACATAGCCCAACAGAAAAACCTTCCCCTAAGTTGGTTGTCAAAGATCCTAAAATGAGCGTCTACAATAAGAGGAGCAGTTCAGAAGCACTAGGTACCAATAGCCAGTAAGACACTCGAAAGAGAATGAAAATCACATCATCATCTCAAGTGGTTGACCTGGAATAAGAAGAACTCAAATGGAAAACATGCATGGAGATGGTAGAGGCTACAACCAAGAATGAAGAAAGGAGTACATAAAGTAGGCCGCAAAACGAAAGCAACAAAAAGGTTTTCAACAACAGGAAATATATATTTGGCCAGACACCTCTAGCAGTGTATCAGTCCAAGGAAGATTTAATGAATAAGTATGTTGTGAAGGGAAGTATGGAAAACAGTGAAATAAGAGACCCTTTACTTGAAGTAGAAAGGACTTCTCAGCATAATATTTCCTTAGTCTCAGTCAGGGATGTGGAGAAAAATACATTTAACATTGCAGTGGGTGATGACGATAAGGTATCTAAGATCAAAATGCACTATGAAAACATTGTTTCCCCTAACAAAGTAAAATTTCATAGGAATGTCAGTGACATGTTATATTCTGATTATCTGATCTTGGCTCTAAAAGTTGAAATATTAACAAGATATGCATCAAAACTAGATGGACAACTGAAACAGGAAAAAGTGTCCAGCAAAGCCTGGATGACACTGGTCAAAAGGCTAGAGTTTGAAGGTCGCCATGGGTTGAAAGATTCTTTGGATGAAAAGGACAAGATAATCCAAAGTATAAAGAAAAGGGTAAAGATGTCACCTACAGATCATCCACAGACAATAGAATTGACTACATTGGAACAGGAAAAAGAAACATTTAGACAAGAGGCACTCGATTACAAGGCTAAATTGCTTCAATTGGAGAAAGAGAAGGAGAATTGGTCATGAGTGTTGTAGGAAAATCTCCCTGCGGACAAGTAGATCACCTCTAAGGCTTGACCTTAACCCTAGATAGAAAAATGCTTAACGTGGACACTGACTTCCTTTCAAATCTATCTAAACTAATGCATGCGAAGGGAGGATATCAGAAGTACCTTTCAATCGACGTTTGTCCCTGCACGCTTCGAGTTGCGCTCCAATCCTTTGCTCCTCGTTGAGGTCTGTGGACAAAACAAGATATGACCACTTCCTACTCTATTGACATTAGCTTGAAAACAGATCTATCACTAAGTGATAAGTTCATGTAACATCAGACACAAACTAGAAAGAAACATGCCAAGCATGTCATATTAATGAGAATAACGACAACAGTACTTACAATCGTAGATGCGAATGCAACAACTTCGTCAAGTCCTCTTCATCTAACCCTTGCCTGAAAGATCCACAACCTGGATAACAACAGCTTCACTGATCACTCTCCTTTGGCTGACTGTCAGTTTCCTCCAAGATCATAAGTTTCATATGTTCAATTCTTCCCCCCTTTCCACCATCATAGAGCCTGTTTATATAGATTGGGAGGGGCCTAACCTCTTGAGTTATGTTTAGAACCAGTTGGGGACCTTCTACTTAGATCAGGGATATTTTGATGAAACCGAGAATTTGAGCACAACTGCCTCCTAATCTCGAATGATCTCCCCCTTATTCTACTCAACGGGCTAACAATTGACCCAGAATAGGGAGCGCTCCCCCAAAAGGGGTATCAGAGTGTTGTAGCGCTCCTGGTGTGCCTTGGGAAAGTGCCAGCGCTCTTAAGATGAGCAGTGCTCCTCCAGAAGGGATTAAGGGGCATTATAATGCTCCTTGAATCATAGTAGAGGAGCACGAGCGCTTCTGCAGCTATAGTAGGGGAGCGCTCCCCTTCCAAATCAGTGTTTCAGGATCTCTTTCAGGTGTCAAGAGTTATTTGATTCCAGTAGACCAGTTCTTGATCTTCAAATCAGTCAAATGAGGTGTCATAAGTGCCTCCTTAGTGTCGTTATCATGGCATCATGTCTAAACATTGTTTGCAACACTAATGATCAACTTGCGATACTTGCGAAAGTTGCGATACTTGCAACACTTATCCATCTGAGCAATTTTGACGTGTAACAGAATGCCCCCCAAAGTATGAAGTCAGAATATGGGAACCGATGACTGAAATTCTTTGTAGATGCTCAAGCAAGGGTATAGACTCGGAGA
This sequence comes from Picea sitchensis, assembly GCA_010110895.2. Lineage (NCBI taxonomy): Eukaryota > Viridiplantae > Streptophyta > Pinopsida > Pinales > Pinaceae > Picea > Picea sitchensis. The sequence goes on from SNQJ01S0000940.1 coordinate 330,060, forward strand.
ACCTGACGAAAGTTGCACACAAACATCCAACAAATATCATGACATGTTCCAAAAACCCAAGGCAGGCATACCTATGCTTGGATGATCAAGATTTTTAGATATGGCCACCATAGTATACACTGCGGATCCATAATTGTATTGATAAAGGGTATAGCCACCGAAGATACAACGTGGATCTATACTTTGATGATTTGACTGATCGTAGCCACAAAGAATACACAGTGGATCTACGAGATGACAAGACATAGCCACGACCAATACAAAGTGGATCTATGTAACAATGTATGTGTTCTTTGTCCAGAACTCCTTCGCAACCTGGACGAAACATATATCAAGGTGAATTACTCAACCCAGGGTCTTCTAACCAGTCCTTGTGTGAACAAATATAACTATGTGAATAGATGTCTTGGTGTCGAACATGGCAAAAACCACTTAATTACCGGTCAATGAGGTAAACCGTTAACACGTGCGAGGGAGATCACCATTAATGTCAATGATTCCCAAGGTATCCTAGTACATTCCATCGAATGTGAATAGATGAGCTGAATTCGAACATTCATGGAATCATTCGATCAGAGGTCAATGATGTAAACCTACTATCAAACGTGAGGAGGCCTGCCATTGAGGCATGCAGGTCCCAAAGTACTAATTAGTTTCTAAGTCTAATTCCCGGATAATGTGTTGAATTCGACAGGAATAGACTCGTCGAGGGAGGGCCTTGATGTATCCCCCATCAACGACACAAAACGGACATAGAGATGTAATTGGCAGATCAAATGGACACGGACTGACACAGGTTTTGAGGCAAGATATTTGGGATGGTTGACTCTCGGAGTGGATACTTCCCTTGAACACTGAGGCACAACAACAAAACATGACATGGACCAAAATTGTGCAATGGATACTGTGACTTGTGTCGGGTGACCCAAAGGAGTGAAAGGAAACTCAAAGGATTGGCTCAGTGCAGAGGTTCAGTGAATTATGATATGTGCAAAGTGACAAAGTGTCATGTTCAAGGGCGACTCTAAGAAGTGCTAGATGGTGTTCTCAAAAGACTGCTTGGTTTGTTCCTTTCAAATTTTCCCCCATCCAGATAGATGAGTACCTCTTTTTAATTTAACGAGCTCGAGGAGGATAACACGTGCTCGATATAACTCACCTTCGGT
>SNQJ01S0000940.1:331235-474944 GCA_010110895.2 Picea sitchensis
CGCAAAGGGGTGCATGGAAGTGAAACAAATGAAATTATGACTCAGACCCAAAGAATGCATCGATCATGATAAACAGTCATTTCCTTTCGATGAACATCTAGCTATGGGAGAGAGAGAGTTCTTTCACTAACAAGCACAACTACAGAATGCTCTCAAACAATCCTTTTTCTCAATCAAATCCTAATGTGATGCAAAAACTTTTAAATGCCTTCTAATATGCTCAATCAATCATGAATATATCTTTATTGTTTGCGTATGGATGATGATCAATACAATCACAATGCCTATCTTTGCTAGTTATCTTCTTGGTAAGAATGAAAACCAAACTAGCATAAGCAAGAGTCACACAAACAATACACCCTTCGTAGTAATCAAACGAAAAAGCGAAGGAAAGGGAACAATCAAAGAGAAAACAAAATTTTTACACCCAACAAGCAAAAAATGAAGAACAATGACCTTCACTGAAAACAAGATAAAGAGGTCTGTAGTCCTTTGATGTCCTTCACCAGGGTTTTACTCAATTGAAGAGAAGAGAAAAGCAATGCATAGGTTTCAAGCTTCACTCAATAGGAAAAAATCAATGCAAAAAGGTGAAGAAGGTCACAAGATCCAATCAACAAGGTGTTTATTCTTCAAAGAGACAGATGTCGAGGCTGAAAAGGAAGAAAAATTGACTCACTAGATCACTCAGCAGAAGAGCCACAGAGGCAAACCCTGAAAAATGCAATTGTGGAGGGTTTTTTGGCCAAAAGGGGGCTGGCGCTCTGTTTCCAAGGGAAAAGAGCATTATAGCACTCTGTGTAAGGCTACTAGAAGTGTTGGCGCTCTGATAACACTAGGTCAGGGGCGCCAGGGTCTAAAAGTCCCAAAAATGTCAAAATTTTTCAAACATTGAGATCTGAGCTTGACAAATATGCTGAATGTAACAAGGTAAGGAGCCAATCAGCTCATGAAACTAATCAAAGAGGGGTGAATCAGGTCCGAAATAGTCAAGGGATAGAACAAGGTCAAATGAGGATAAAAATTCAAACAAGAGGTTTCGATTTGAGGCTATCTCCCCAGTGGAGTCGCCAGTTTCTGTTGTAGGAAAATCTCCCTGCGGATAGGTAGATCACCTCTAAGGCTTGAGATTAACCCTAGATAGAAAAATGCTTAACGTGGACACTGACTTCCTTTCAAATCTATCTAAACTAATGCATGAGAAGGGAGGATATCAGAAGTACCTTTCAATCGACGTTTGTCCCTGCACGCTCCGAGTTGCGCTCCAATCTGAATGTAACAAGCAAGGAGCCAATCAGCTATGAAACTAATCAAAGAGGGGTGAATCAGGTCCCCAAATAGTCAAGGGATAGAACAAGGTCAAATGAGGATAAAAAATTCAAAACAAGAGGTTCTCATTTGAGGCTATCTCCCGCTGGAGTCAGCGTCATAGGAAAATCTCCCGCTGATAGGTAGATTTCACCTTCTAAGGCTTGAGGATTAACCCTAGATAGAAAATGCTTAACGTGGATACGGACTTCCTTTCAAATCTATCTAAACTAATGCATGAGAAGGAGGATATCGGCAATTTCCTTAATCGACGCTATCCCTCAGACCGGAAGTTAAGCTCCAATCCTTTTGCTCCTCGACGAGGTCTGTGGACAAAACAAGATACGACCACTTCCTACTCTATTGACATTAGCTTGAAAACAGATCTATCACTAAGTGATAAGTACATGTAACATCATACACAAACTAGAAAGAAACAGGCCAAGCGTGTCATATTAATGAGAATAACGACAGCAGTACTTACAATCGTAGATGCGAATGCGACAACTTCGTCAAGTCCTCTTCGTCTAACCCTTGCCTGAAAGATCCACAACCTGGATAACAGCAGCTTCACTGATCACTCTCCTTTGGTTGACTGTCAGTTTCCTCCAAGATCATAAGTTTCATATGTTCAGTTCTTCCCCCCTTTTCACCATCATAGAGCCTGTTTATATAGATTGGGAGGGGCCTAACCTCTTGAGTTATGTTTAGAACCAGTTGGGGACCTTCTCCTTAGATCAGGGATATTTTGATGAAACTGAGAATTCGAGTACAACTGCCTCCTAATCTTGAATGATCTCCCCCTTATTCTACTCAACGGGCTAACAATTGACCCAGAATAGGGAGCACTCCCCCAAAAGGGGTATCAGAGCGTTGTAGCGCTCCTGGTGTGCCTTGGGAAAGCGCCAACGCTCTTAAGATGATTAGTGCTCCTCCAGAAGGGCTTAAGGGGCATTATAACGCTCCTTGAATCATAGTTGAGGAGCGCCAGCACTTCTGCAGCTATAGTAGGGGAGCGTTCCCCTTCCAAATCAGTGTTTCAGGATCTCTTTCAGGTGTCAAGAGTTATTTGATTCCAGTAGACCAGTTCTCGATCTTCAAATCAGTCAAATGAGGTGTCATAAGTGCCTCCTTAGTGTCGTTATCATGGTATCATGTCTGAACATTGTTTGCGACACTAATGATCAACTTGCGACACTTGCGAAAGTTGCAGGGAAGATGCGACACTTATCCATCTGAGAAATTTTGACGTGTAACAATGAACACAAGCAGCGACATCACACATGGAAGTCATTATACCTGCTAATACAGAGGCTGGATCAAGCACTGAGGCGTTAGTCCAAGCTATGTCGCAGGTGATCTTAAAAATAGGTGAGATAAAGAGTCTCAAAGAGAACATGGAAAAGTTTAAGAAAGAGATGAAAGTGAAGGATGAAAAGATGGATCAACTCCATAGAGAAAATCAAGATTTGTAGGAGAGAGTGAGCAAGCTAAAAACCAGGTTAAAGTAAAAGAAGTTATTGCATGGAGACAAACATGTAATATGGGATGCTATTGCTGCAGAGATTGATAAATTCATAGTTTATCTGAATTTTATCAACGACAAAGATAACATGGCTGCTACAACTCGGAACATATGTGTTGTTGTAAATGAAATATTAGCAAAGAAGCCTTCGGAGTGGGCCCAAAATGCTATTGATTTACTGAATGTTGTACCAACTGTTAAACTTTAAACCATTGGTGTGAACGACAAGACCGAGTTGATCATTTTATCCAGGAGAATCATTTCCAGGAACAACTTATTTAGATCGGTCCAGAACAAAGCTATGCAAATGGAGCACAACATACAGGAGTTTAAAGACGCTTTTGAACAATTGTTTGCCAAAGGCCTTCCATCATTTTGGGATGGTAAAGGCTCATTATACAATCAATAAGACTATCACTCTCTCCTCATGCAATGAAAAATGGAACATTCTAAGTTCTAAGATATGGAAGAAAGTTTGAAAGGCCCGAGTCTGGTATAGTATTTGGCTACAAATTTTGAAATTTTAAACAAGTTTAAAACAACGAAGCTCAACATGCCAACCATGTCCTATGCTACATGCATTGACTTGGAAATTTCAATTAAAGAGATGATGGATTACGAAATCCCCTCTGATCCACAATGGAAATAAATCGTTTAGTTGGGTAAGACACAATGCAACGTCTCCGGAACCAACAAGTGATCTCCAGGTGTCACTAGTTTTGTAGGTCTGACAGAAGATCAGAGCGAGACAAATGGCGCAGAGGAATTCGAACAATCAGAGAAATTGTTCATGATATTGAAACATTTTCTTTTTGCTAATTATTGTAAATCATTTCATATACTGAAACTGTGAGTCGAAACTGTTATAGAATCTGAAACGTTTCAGTTTCAGTTGTTTTTTATCACATTGTATAAGTACTGAGAGACTTGAATTGATTAATGTTGGCAAAAGTGCAAGAGAACCTTTTGGTTGTATATGACTCTATTTTGTAAATTTTTTGAATCTGAATTGAATATAAATGCATAAGATTTTTAAGTCTCTATGAAAATATTCTAAAGGGTGGTGATATGAGATTTATTTCCTTTCATTGTATGTATTTCCTGTGACCTGTCTTTCATTTGCATTTTCTTCTGTTTAAATTGGAGAGTTAAAGGCCCATAATTCATCATTTGATGCTCTTGGCTTAAGCAATTTGAACTATGTGATTGTCTTCTTAACTAATTCATAATTAATTTCGATAATGCTCCAATGTAGTTATTTGTTTCCTTTATATTCCTACACTCTATCTAAATTTAGGAATAACTTAGATTCATCACCTCATTTAGCCTTTATCCTCTAGAGAGTTCTATTAGATGATGCATTGTTTTCATTCACTTTCAGAATTTTGACTCCATAGCCCATAGAGTTCCTCCCCTTATTTGCCAACAACTTTATCAAAACCCCCAAAACAAACCAAATCTAGCCATTGGTTTCCATAGATATACCCAGTGACATGAGAGAGCCCTCTCTAAGTTGAGAAGGCTAGTGCCTCAACTCTGAAGCTGGTTGAAACAGTTACCTATGTCGTTTGTCTATTCAGCCAGACAAAATTTATAGAGTGCTAACATAAGAGAAATCCCAAATTGCCAGGTGGGAAGGGGGAAAGAAACGAGACTTTCTGAAAGTCGCAGGAGCTCATAAGTGAGTTCATGTTAGCAAGGAGTGTTGATAGATGAAGATTCATGTGTATTTGTAGACCATGTTAATGAATATGATGAGAATTTAAAAACTCTTACCATCCAAGAGGAGGTTCACAGGAGCATTCTAATCATTAGGGGAATTCAGATATTCCTACCAAACAACCCAGTAGAGGCTAGAGAATGTGTTGCAGATGCAACAATAGAAGAAGGAAAGCCAACAGTGACTTTCATGATGAAAGAGAAGATATCAGAAGTTGCCCAAGGAGAATAGGAATAAATGGAGAAGATGCTAATATCTACCCCGGTATAAAGGGAGGAGCATTCAGAAGAATGGCCCAATTTTTTTAGCCAGGAAGCTGGAACATGAGATGACTACAACATTGGAGCTTGCAGCAACAGAGGAAACAAACAACATGGATTTTTCTAATCTGTATGAAGAATTGGGAGACCTAGAGAGAAGGGTAATGGTGCAAATCTTGCACATCTGAAAAGTCAAGTTGGAAGAAGATAGATAAGCATACCATCCCGAGGAATGGTTGGAGGGAGTTGGAGATATACCAGCAAGAGAACTGGCAGAAGAAAAGTTGTTAGAAGGAGAAACTGAGCATCAAATCAGTGATGGGACTACTTAACTGAAGTTTTCAGTAGGGTGGAAATCTAAGGCCACAAGAGATGAGGAAAGTCGCAAGGGGGATCAAGTTGATCTACCCACTGATAAGGAAGAGTTGCAGTCAAGAAGACTGCATAATGAGAACCATCCACTGGAGAAACTGGACAGGGTGATAGAGGAGATCAAGAAGTTGATGTTGAGGTTAGTAGAAGAAATCAGTAAAGGGAAGTTGAGCAGAGGAGAACCTTCCATAGAATCCAGAAATAAGAAGAATAAGATGCAACAACAACAACAACAACAAGGCAGAGGAGCAAGAAGACAACTCCAAGGAAGAGTTTGGGATCTAGGAGGATTTCAACAGTGGAGAAGAGGAACTCGTGAGAAGGAGCTCATGTTTTTCTTAGCATTGGAGTATGATGCAGGAGCATTAATCCACCTCAGCAAATGCACCAACACACAGACACACAATGGAGAAAGGGAGAGACAACGACCCTCCCTTTTTTAAAATTTGAAATATGATTCAATACAGATTTTCGTGTTGTAAGGATGTAAGAGCTAGGCCATACCTTTGTATAGGAATTGGATAGGGTTTCCTTAAATGGTTGCCTATAGTAGGTCCAGATTGTAGTCAGGTATGGAAGTTCATTTATGGAATGAGTCGTAGGAGTATGGTGTCATAATTGAGACAGTGATAGCACTAAGGTAGTGAAGAGGATAAGCTCGTAGAGCCCTATTTTGTAATTAGGAGACTTGAGAGAGAGATATCGGGTAGATAGTCTTAGGAGACTTAGGAGGTAGAATAGTTCTGAGAGAAAGCTTGAAAGAACTGGGACTCTGTTGCAGTCCAATTTTTGTAAACATCTGTATAGACACATAGATAATAGAAAATATTTTTTTCTTGCATATGGTGTGTTTATGTATTTGTATTCATTGTTATGATTTTATATATCATTCATGTTTGAATTTATAAACTAGTGAAGTATTTTATGAATTTCAATTGTTTCTTGTCATAGAGTTTCCAAGTGCAAGGAGTGCACACAATCTGCAAGGAGTGCGTTGACTGAGGTGATTTAACCTCAAGGAAAGCTCAGGGGGGATATCGTTGAAACTTCATCAATATAAGTGTAAGGAGTGCACATGAATAAATATTTGTCGAGTTAAGAGAGAAGCAAAGTTACTGAGAACTCTATAGAGATCTGTCAAGCGAGCATCGAATGAGTGCAAGTGTGCACAGGAAAAACTCTATGTTGAGTTTGGGAAGAACAAAGTTACTGAATACTTTGTAGAAGTATCTCTGAAAGGTGTGTATTGAGAAAGGGGAATGCTAGGAGGGAGAGAAGTATTTATTTTCAATAAATCCTTCGAATATGAGTTTGACGAAATCCTAGAAATGCAAGGAGTGCATGGGAGATCAAAATATTCGAGGACATCAAGATCAAAAGGAATAATGGAAGGAGTGTGTGGGTGACAGACATATTATAATTCCTAAATATTAGAAGAGATAACGCGAACAGATATTAAGAGAAATACTTATTCCAAGTCCAAAATATCAGAAGAGATAGCATTTTCAAACATGCAGGCAAGACCCAGAGGTCAGGTTCACGGGAGAAAGTTCAAAGGCCAACAAAATCTTTGAACACTTTCAAAATCTTCCAAGTCGAGAGAAGTTGGAAGCCGAGGAGGAGGAGCGACAAAAACTATTATATTGGTTGTGGGAAACGAGGATGGACCGTTATATCAATGTCTAGTGACAAAAGGAAGTGCAGAGGAGGAAACATATCTCAAACGTTGGATATTAGCGTAGAGAATCAATCATCGTCTGATCACGAGAAGGTGCGTGAACTTTAATGCTTTGTGTAAATGAAGGAGGGTGGAATCAAAAAATTCCCTAAGTCCCTAAGTCATTTGGGACCATCCATCATTTGGGAGGACGCGTGGAGGAAATCCATCAAGTTCAGGTAAAGACGCTCCGGGAGGAACGAGTGCATAGAAGGTGGAAACACCCAAAGCCCGAAGAGCCAAAGGGCTGTGAGCTGTCAATCTGATAAGGGACACTTGTCAATAGATCGTGAGCTCTGGGTAAGTTTTAGTGAAGTTTTAGTTGAGAATTGAGATTGTCAAAGCCCGAAGAGTGAATGAAAAGATGAACCATTACATCCAGGAGGGAACGTGGCGAGAGATCATGAATTCTGGGTGATGTCACTCTGGGAGAACGTGAATGAGAAAGGTTTGACATCAAATAAGCTCAAATAGCCGAAGAGAATGATATTCATCAATCTATAAGAGGACAGGTGTCACTATATCGTGGACTTCGGAGGATTCCACTCTGGGGTTTTTATGGAAAGAAGTTTTGGAAAGTTTTGAAGCGTCAAAGGCCAAAGTGGTTAAGGGTCATTGATCCCACAAGGAACACATGGATCATTGATCTATGAAGGGACACATGGAGGATGGAGATTCACTCCATTAGACAGTCATTGAACAACCATTGGATCAATAGAGGATAGGTGTCAGAAGATCCAACACTCCAGAAGATTTCACTTCAGAGATTTGTGGTTGTTGAGATTTGAGAACGATGAAGGATAAAATCTAGGAAATGATGAGATCTATCGATGTGAAGGAGGACACACAACGCTATACCTAGTACTCCAGAGCAAAGTGGAGGAAGGGCAGGTTCGAAGAAAGATAATAAAAAATAGTCGTTGATTTAAAGGGGAGTTATGTGGCGATAGATCACAAAGGTCTGAGATTTTGCGTGAAGGGAGAAGAGGTCATTGATTGGACAATTGGCCAGAGACAGGTAACGATTCGATAACAATCATTGATCGAGAAGTAGCGCTGAGAGGTTGAAGATCAACGATGGGGAAGAATTTTTGGGCCATGAAAATCTCAGAAGATAATATTTCTTGAGTGGGTTGGAATTTCAACCACTGTTTTGATGAAGGGATACGTGGCAGCTAGAGGTGAATTGTGAGGTGAAAATCGGGTTGGTATAAACAACTCATGCTCGTGCCCACAATCACATAGTTCTGCAAGGTTATAACCGAGGGACATATTGAAGGAAGGGGCTAGTGTAAAGGAGCTAGCGCCTAGAAATTGAAGAGCATCAGAGCACGTAGACAGAGGGTGCGGGTATTCATAGGACCTACACCTAAAGAGGAAAAAGGGACCAGTGTAGATTTTTTTTGGGTTCGATTAGGAGCCCGAAGAGTCGATCTGACTCAGAAGAACGAAAAATCCATAGACTGGGAGGTCGCGCAGCCCCAGGAGGGAAGGGGGTCTGCATCACCATACTACACCATTCTTGGACAATAAGGCAAGGAATGCAATCGAAGAAAATTTAGAAACTTCCCCTTTTCTGATGTGAGATAGAGTTTGTTCTCAAATAATCAAATGTTCAAGTTCAAAATTAGGTCTTCATCATGATATAAACTTAAATAAATTGAATGTACCATTTAAGACTACGATAATATTATATATGGGTTCTATATATTTCAAAATAATTGATCAAAGAATTGAATAGGAAAGGATAAACTAAAAATTTGATAAAACAAAAAATTGATAAAACATAAGCTGGAACACTTTTATATAAAACCCCAACATAAAAGAAAATTACAATTCACTAATGTTGAAGGAACATACATTTATGAATCATCATGAATGGATGCATCCTTCCTAGGTATGGGTGCTTCCTCTACTTCCTCCTCAATCCCAATCTCCCTCCCAAGCACACTCTCAGGTACTCTCTTCTCCACATTACCCTATATAACACATTTCAAATTTGAAAATTTGAAAATTAAATACAAATGATTTTAACACATTAAATTGAAATGATTTTAACACATGCAATGATACCTGTTAACTCCCACCCTCTTCAAACTCTCCCAATGAGAATTGAGACAAGCCTTCCCAGGTAGTAGGAGATGGAATAGGGATCTGTGAACAAAAAAACTAAGAACTAAATCTAGGATTCAATGTGTCCACATTTATAAAAAATTATAAATGTTGTTGATATTATTCAAAAGATTGGAGATTGGACAACTAAAGTGTTCATCTGTGGATATTAGAAAACACATACATGATTCAACCCATCAAAATTTAAACTTGTGGAATCAAGTCCCCTATTAAATGAAGATTCATTTAACATATCTCCAAACTGCAATTAATGACAATAAAAACTAAATTATTTCTATAGATACAATGATATGTATCTAAATATAGAATTAGATGAAAACTATCCTAAAATGGGTCAACAATTTACTAACTAGAACACATACCAATCTGTTGTTCGGGTCATCATTCTAAATGACCTTCTTCCAACCATCACAGAAAAATTTTGCATACTCCTTAAGATTTTCTACTAACATGGTATCTAACTCTGCATCTGTTTTATAAACAAATATGGCCCAGGAATTGGTTTCCGCTCGTTGACGGTTCAAGACAACATCAACACCATAAAAAATTGATTCCAAATTTTCCCTGATTTCATTCCTAGCCTCCTTTCTAACCTACGATGAAGCTTGCAACTCTGAATGTGAAGAAAATTTTGTTGTTCGGAGAGATACTAAAGGTAGTAGAGGCCTCTGCAATGTCGCATTTCAATATGCCCCTTTTTGATCATATGCTCGTCCTTTACCAGCCCCATAATAATCATATGGTAGAATATTATAATTAGGGTGCATGTCCATGAAAAACTCTGCATAAACATGTCTTGCAAAATAGTTTGGAACCTCATCGATCCATGGAAATTTCCCATATGCTCCCAAATATTTGTTATACAGATGTGCTGCAATGTCAGGGTGCTTAAAATATTGCACCTTCAACATCTTTTGCTTTGGCCCATATTTGAAATTGAACATCGAAATTGATATCAGGGCCCATCACCTCTGACTTTCTCCACCTCATTAGATCGATAAACCTATTAGTGGTTGGCCCCATATTTTGATATGCGTCCATAATGTTTTGCAATGAATGAAAAATAACCTGTAAGCTTTGTTTACTCTCTTGAGAGAGTTCCAAGAGATCCAAATCATTTTCAAACCTCCTTTTAACACTTGAGCATCTCTCAAGGGTCATTTCTTCAGTAATCCCTTCCCAGGGAAGTTCATCACCAACATCCGAAGGATAGGTGGACGTAGGAATGTAATATTTTGTTTCTTGATAACGCAGCTTCCTAAATCCACCTTCACCTTCTGCACAACAATTAAAATTTTCATGACACCCACTCTCTCTTTCATTGTCGTCCCTTGCTCTAAACTCATTGTCTAGACACACATTTGAAAGTAATTATAACATTTAACTTGACATAAATTTAAATACAGAAAAATACAACAAAAATAAACAAAATCAAAGAAAATTAACAAAAATATTATCTTATCCTGAAGTATTCCCCACATTCTCATGTGTAGGAGTATCAATGTGCAACCTATGAAATAAGGATGCATCCATAGCACTTACTTGAGCACATTCTAGAGTTCATCTATTCAGAGACTCGTTTGATAGTCTCCTCTGATGAGATTGTCGTTGGTCACTAAGAGTCTAAGTCGAAGAAGGGGTTCCTCTTCATCCTTCTTGGGAAATTCATCTCGCCTCAATATCTATCCTTTGGAAATTCATGAAAAGTTAAGCACAATACAAGTATGAGTTAATATCTCCAACATTGACCCAAAAATATTATGAAGAAAGAAAAAAAATAAGACAAAATTAATAGAAATGTTCTTTATGTTAGACACAATTATAATAGGGTGATGCATAACTCCACTACCCATGCCCATTTCAAATATATTTTGGTTTCTTACTATTAGCACAAATAACCTTGGTAAATCCACCAAAAATGGAAACAATATTTAGACAAGCACATATTAGGACATAAACTTGATGGAATGCTCCAAAAATACAAGTGGCAAGGAAAAGTCACGACATGATAAGCACTTACTATGATGGAAATACATAATATATGAAATGTGCATGGGTCAAAGTCTGGTAATGGAGTTGTGGTTATCTATATGCAAAATTAGATTTCATGCATCCAACAGGTATGGAGCATAGTCGATGAAAATCAACGATTAACTTTATGCCATGTTTGGTTGGATGGAAGAAATATGCCATCTAATTAAATTTTAAATCGATGACTTCATTACTTTATGATACAGTGCCTAATTACATCTAGTCAAACATTTTCTAGCTAATATGAAGCATAAAGCCGTGGTTGGGGCTAGATAGAAGAAGAAGTTTAAAATTCTACTCATGTCCATTAGAAATAATTTCCATATTGTGGTGGAAAGGAGGAAGTTGTTGCCATGTTTCATACGAAAATAAATAATTGGTTCCATCCTTGACTTCCAAAAAAAATGAGTGTGGATAATATCTTTCTTTTTCCAGACATTGTTCCATATTAAGGAGCTTGAAACTTTTCCATACAGCATGATAAGGTCCTGATGCTCTATGAGAGGGTAGTACCTATTGCACCAAATGAGGGCCCATAGAGTGTAGTACTTCATTTATCTCCATAAAATGAGTTGGGTACATCTGGATCTTTGAGAATAAGTCCTTGTTTGAGGTTAGTGAGGCTGAGTGTGTCCAAGTGACTAAATCCCATTTATTTTCTTTGCAAGTTCCACCCCACACAAAGGACCTCTGGGGGTTTCCCATGATGAATTTCATTGTCTATTTTCAATGAGAAGGAAACAATATATTTTGATGGAAGAGATATCCTTTGGAATCTAAGGATCCTATAGATGTGAGCTTGTACAAAATAGGTAGTGTGAAAGAAAAAAAATTGCGACTGAGCCCGTGCTTGGTTTTGACTGAGAAGCCCGTGCTTGGTTTTACCATTAAGGACTTTGATATTCCAAGAGATGACCTTCATGAGGAATGTGGGGGGTTGGATAAGGACTTATATTTCATCAAGGTAAGGTGGCTTGAGTTACCAAAAACTCTCCCAGATATTTAAGAAGTTGTTTGTTTCTTTTCCAACCTCTTTCTCTTTTTCTTTCAATTTTTTAGGTTGAACAGAGGAAGAGGATTTAATTCTTGTAGAAGGAACAAAGGGCATACATTTTATTTTTTTTGTTGGGTTGCTAAGAATTTTATTATGAACCAGTGAGTCCTTAAGAAGATGATTCTATTTCTCATCGATTGAATTCAAGTCTTGTTGCTAGTAGGAAGAAGAAATGGACTTTAGGTCAATATCCCCAAGGTCCATTTCCTTTCCATTGTAATAGAAAGGCAATAACTTAAACTTTAATGTACCCAGATTTTCTACATGAATTATTTTCTACATATTTTCTACAGGAATGTACTCATATTGCGGAAGAGGACATGCATTATTATAAAGTTGGGGACTCTGCTCACGCTTTCCCTAATGGGGTGCATGTCCGCTCATGGAGCACCGCACCAAGTGGCATGCACTCAAGGACTGTTAAAAATGATGAAAATGCTAAGGCAGTTTCAAGCTTGAGTGGGCATCATGAGCTTGTCTAATCATCGTCTAATTTTGTGTTTTTTTTTCCTCTTTCAGCAAATAGATTCTTCTTCACCTTCATGATTGATTGTGGTTTATCTTATCTTATTACCATTTATTGTGTATTATATTATCTTATTACCATTAATTGAATATGGAAATCAGTACAAAAATAACTATGAGTACAACTTCCTGATATGAGTAATGTATATGTTTATGAACTACCAATTACAATGGTTTGAATCTCTCATTGTGTAGGAGACAGTGAAATTGCTTCCCATTAATTGCATAACATTCCATACTTTGAATCTCATCCTGGTAATAGAACAATGATCATTACAAGGAAGTAAGTCCATTGAATAGGGATACTACTAACCTCTGCCCTATTTGTCCAGTTACAATTAAAGGTTGTTGTATGAGCTATAACACAAGGTCATGAAGAAAACAACATGATTGTTAACTATAAAGGGAAGTATATAATAATAACTAAAGGAAATAAATTAACATGTAATACAAGAGGAATAGATCCATTCTATTACTATGATATCAATAATACAAGAACAACTTAGCTTAAGGTTCAACAAGGTAATATCATGAACTACCTATTTACCATAATCAATATGTATTGTGATATTAATCTTATCTTTTATTAACTACATGGTATGTCACTATAAAGCAATGACACTAAGTATCAGTAGGTTTGTATTACACTTTTATGTGATTCCAATGCATGTGTAAATACAAAGGGTAATAGATCATTACAATGAGTCTTTCAAAGGGTATATACTCTTATCCAATACATATGGGTTTTACTTACTCTAATTAAAAGAGAGCTAAAGAAATGGAATTGACTTCATATATTTCTTGTATGAGCTATGTGAATATCACAATATAGTTAAGAGTGTAGAGTCTCAATCCAAGGTATAAGAAACTAATCAAAAGAATGAAGAGGCAAGTTCAAATTGCATTTCTTCTATGAGATTTTCATTGTGTTATTATCAATTTTCTTGGGTATCATTAGTTATGCTCTATTTCTGTGTCTTCATACTTTTAATCCCTTGTTTGTTGAAAATGGAATCTAGTTTGACTTTTTGAGGAATCATAATTGGTATCTCAGTCCATGGCATTGGAGTTAGACATTTGGATTTAAATTTGTCATTTCTTATCTTGCTGTAAATGAGACATTGACATGAAATGTTCACTGCTTGTGTCTTTTTGTTATAGTGCAAAGTACTATAACATATTTTAGTTGTGGGAATAATTGCAGTGGACATGTTCCCTGTGTTTCAAGGTTTATTTCTATCTCTTGTACGCGATATTTTGTAGATTTTAAAACTGTTCTTTCTTCTAGCTTTGTAAATGAGGCTTTGACATGAAATATTGATGTCTTTTATCAGTTTTTCTATCAATGTAAAGTGGTTGTTACATATTTCAGTGTATCTATTCTAGAGGTTGAGGGAATGACTACAGTGAATATACTACCTATGTTTCACTGTTTGTTTTCTATTTGTTGAGTGCTATATTAATGCAGATTTTCCATAACATATTACAATGTAATATGTCATAACATATATTACTATAACATATTACATTGTAATATGTTATAACATATGAACTGATATTAAAATTGAAAACAAATATTATCCGAATTATAACATATGCAAAGATATTAAAACATATGTATAGATATTATACATACTCACATATATTAAAATTGAAAACAAATTGTAAAATGTAAAATGTAAAGTGTGAAATGTATTTAAAACTGTTCTTTCTTCCAACTTTGTAAATGAGGCTTTGACATGAAATATTAGTCCATCTTTTATCAACTTTTCTATCAATGCAAAGTGATTGTTACATATTTTGGTGTATCTGTTTTGGAGGTTGAGGGAATCACTTCAGCGAATATACTTTGTATGTTTCAATTTTTTTTCTATTTATAATAGTTTTATAATGGATAAAATTGTTTTTGGGTTTCCTAGTAGCCTTGTCACACCCCGAGAATCAAACCTTCATAAAGTTTGACTTCTACAAGTTCTTGGAAAATACAATGCACCAAGAGTTTTTAGATTTTAGGGGTACCGGGTCATTCAGATACCAGACACACTTGATCCATATGTTAATCCATCAAAGCTACTCACATATGGGTTATATTAAGTCTGGGATGGTGAATAACCAACCAACATGTTTCTCTCTCAACCATTACGTGGCTGCCTATGGTAAGAGAACATGTCACCAGTGAACTTTTTTGTAGTATGTAAACTCTTTTATGTCTATATTAGACTTTATTATCCACAACAAAGTATTCTTTATAATTATTCCTTTAGTCAAAGGGTCACTACAATTGCAAAACAACACCAGAGTGGGAGATTGGCTGCTTTTTGAGAATTTGACGATGATAAGAGTCTATGGTTTTGAAGAGCAACCATATCAAAAGTGAGTCTTGAATTTGGTTGTTCTAGAGACTGAAAAAAGTGAAATTCAGTCAGTTGCTGACTACAAAGCCAACCATATTACATTAAATGTTGATCAGATGAATTTCAAGGAGAAACCAAATCTACACATGTAGGTCACTCATGTCTTACACAAAGATGTGACCAAGACTCATGACAATATGAAGAAATTGAAATATGCATTAATTCAAGTGGAGAAATAGTCGAGGCAAGATAAAGTGGTTACTACAACAGGAATTATTGAATCAACAATCTGTAAAATAATATTTATAACTTATGATACTTTAATATTACATATGTAAAAATGGATTTATAAATTGAATTCCTAAAGATTTGAAATTTTTATAAAATACAAAACGTTTGAAATAAAAAGTTGGACAGTTTGAAATTGTAATGACCCCATTCATTACGACTACATGCGATGCAACATTTTTTTTTTTTTTTTTAAAGAAGGAAGACAACAACGACAACAGTTAAACAACAAAACTTGGTGATGAACACTGCACACATAGATCAGGCAACAATAAACAATAACTTAGACACTAGCACATCAGGCAACTGGATGAAACATGTGATAATTAATAGAATGATAAAAACGATTACCCACCCGACACAAGAAAGACAACACCTACAAGCTAAAGGGAAACATCAACCACCCGACACAACGACTTCGACGACCAGTAACTAGAAACCTCTACGGTGCACAGACCAACATAAGGAGTTGTTACATAATCAAGTACCAACATCATTTACAACAAATAATGCTCACATCGGGAAGCGTAGACTCCGACAAATTTATCATTCACCTCTATCCATCAGGGTGTGCAATGATCCCCTAATCAAGAATCATTTCGTCACCAAGCGATTGGTGTGACAGTGACCAAAGTGCAACACAACACATCTAGACCAATAACCCAAGAAACTTCAACGCGCTAGGAGACCGAGTTAACTAGCAAACCATATCACGACTAACCCAAGCACCCAATCGACAATTCAACTAGAGGCAAGGGAAGCTAATGACTATAACATTCATATAACACATTAAATTCCTTGCGCAACAATTTTATTGCAAACATACATCAATCTGTACACATTAAAATAATTATTATCAAAACAATTAGTTCATTGTAGCTAAATTCCAATTCCATATATCCGATAAGTATTTTCCTAAGGATAAATTCACTATCCTTTAAATTGAACGAGATATGAAATAGGTATTTTAAACAATATAAATCCTGTCTTTTAAAACAAAAATTTCTATTTAAAGTAATGCAGATAAAGTTGTTATCTATATGATCCATGCAATAAAATAAAATGTTAAATCGATGTCAATAATAAATGGTATCTCAACTCAAATGATAATCAATCCATGTTATTCAATTGCCGTCCATTAATGCTACCCATAGAACCGATGCCTAGCAATGGCATCATTGTCCAACATTAACTCGTTGTGCAATTACATTTTTAAAAAGAATTGAACTCTACAATTTAATCTCTGCTAGTGATCTCATTGTGTTAATAACATGTACAAATAAACACATGATATAAATCGATATCGTCGTGTAATGATATAATCGATGTGTACAAATATGATATCACTGTCCATAAAAAGAAATTAACAATTTTAAGGAAATAACAAGGAATCGACCATGTATATTTGTTGTCCATTAAACATTATAATTCATTGTCTTTGAAGATGAAACAATTATAATCACTATCTATTAATTGCATTATTTTACTATCTATTAATATATATGTTATTGTTGTCTATTTAATGTATGAATCATTGTCTAGTGAATACAAACAAAATGTAGAATGGAATCGTTGACATATGCAATAGAATATAAAATAGAATTGTTGTCATAAGTATTTTTTGTCAACACAGTAAATCGCTACCCATTAATAAATCACTACCCATTATTGAATCACTACCCATTATCATTAAATATTTATTGTCATACCGATTATTAAAGCGTTGTCTTTAATGCATGATAGCGCTCGCATACAATATTTTAAAAATTGTTGTCAATATAAACAAGTTCGTTGTCCACAATCGCTCTCATGAATGTGCAAGGTTGTCTATCATATATAACTTTTTGTCTATTAGAGATAAAAACGATGTCAATGGAAATGAATACAACACAGTCACACACAATACTACACTTGTTCTCACTCAATGTAATAAAAATGCAGGTATATCCACAATGAAATCACTGGTAAAAATTCATGGTTGATTTAAAAACAGGTGAAGCAATCAATGAAAAATGTTGGTAAAATTCTTGGTTGATTAAAACGCATGTGAAGCAATCAATGAACATGCTGGTAAAATTTGTGGTTGATTAAAACATAGGTACAACAATCAATGAAAATGGCTTGGTAAATTCGTGAAAAAAAAGGGGTATAACTCTATCAAACAAACTCTCTGCTAGGTAACATTGTTGGGGTAATTTCAAAATCAATTTATATAAAAACAATGTTAAAGAAATAAAATTACAGTCACTAAAAATTACAATAACAATCACTACATATTAAAAACATTGTCAATTTATTACATCACAATCACTACATGTAAATCACAGTCAAAATACCAAACCAAGAACTGGGATTCATCACTAAAATCACAGAGATGATACCAAACAAAGTGTTGGGGTTTATCAATAAAATCGTAGAGTTGATACCAATCAAACATTGGGTAATACACCTAGAAATCGTAGAGATAAAGTGCAGATATAATCAAACAAAAGACACAAGGATAAATTGTTCCACAATGAAACAATCAAAACACAAAGATGCTCATTCTAAAAAATGTAGGGATAAGTAAGGGATATATAGCTGGGAATTTTTTTTTATCCTTCACTCATCATCCATGCAAAATAAATAAGGGAATTTGAATCTATAGGTCTTTAAACACCAAAGTGACGACCGTTGATTCGGCTCCTTGCCGACTGCTTAGGCACAAACTAATTACTAAGGGGATAAGGGACATAAGATAAAAGAAAAAAATTCTTCGTAACAATCAATAAAACAAACACAGAGAAGTCATTGCTATAAGATCTTTGGTTCACCATGGGAAATCAATTCAGAATACAATGAGCAAGAGGATTACAAATATCGTAAGAAAGAAGGTGAAAGAAATCTCATGGCAATGAAATCTTCAACCCAACACAGAATAATATCACGTGTAAATTAAATTCCATTACAAGTAACAACTTTAACAGTGTACCTTAGCCAAATGCAGATGGTCCAAAGTTGTTGTCCCATGCCCGCTCCATTTAACTCCCGCTTCCTAACTGGTGTGACCTCACTGATACCTCCCAGCCAACACAAGGGGTAATATTCTTCCCCCTGAGCCGCCCTAGCCGCAAAGGGGCCACACACACAATACCAGAGAACCACTAGCACACAATGTTCCTCGCAAGGACGAGCTACCACTCGTTACCCGATTTGGGTATCCCAACTCCCACAAGAGAGGTTCAGTTAAGAAAACAATTCAGCAACGTAATATTACACAAAAATATGAGATCCATGCTCCTCCTCCTCCATCCTTTTTATAGATTTTTCAAGTAATTAGTTTCCCAAATTATCATTAAATTCTTTTTTAATTTAATTAATCAGGAAAAAACTCCCCCGTACACATGCCTCCCGATCCCCTAGTTGCACTAGAAAATTAATTTTATTAAATATTTAATTATTCCTATTTCCCTCACCCACCTAAAATCATTCCTAAACACGCTCCTTGGTGTCGAAATATTCTCTTACAAATATTAAATGACATACGTCTTACTAAATTCCTAGTTGAGCTCATAATTAGAAAGTTCTAAAGGAAAGATTCCTTACTAAGTTAGACTTTCAACTTTTTCCTTACGTTTCCCCTTTCTTTAGATTTCCCCTTTTTCTTTAAGTTTCCTATTTCTTTTAAGTTTCCATCTTTTTCCTTTTTAACTAAAAATCAATTTAGCAAGTGTAGATAAAACAACCATTTACCATTTTTCTTCCTTAATTAAAAATTTATTTAGCAAGTGTAGATGAAATAACCATTTACCCTCTTTTCGTTTTAACTAAAATTACATTAGCAAAAATAGATAAAAATAACCATTTCCCTTTTTAAACTTTTAATCATCCATTATAATTTTGACTTTAATAAATAAATTTGAATTTCTTAACCCCCTTCTTGTTACATATTCATTTATTATTATTTTTGACCACATGTTCTAATTAGACCTGGGTTGTAATTTCACTAGGCTGGGCAACATTTTTGTTAGGGAAAATTGTTTTTAAAACATACATGTCACATCATTCATTTTAAGGTCGTCTAGGTTTATTCACTTACCAGGTAAAATCACGACGTGCCCTTCACGAATCACTAGCTACTCCAAGGGTTCCACTCGTCTCCTTCCATTGTTCTTGCGCGATGTTCCCTTCACGACGTACTACATGCTCCAAGGGTGCCACTCGCCTATTTCCATTTTCCTTGCACGATGTGCCCTTCAGGATGCACTATGTGCTTCAAAGGTGCCACTCACCTCTTGACTGACTTGGTAGACATCAAACCCTTGGGGTCAATACTCTGCGAGATGATCTTGTGGGAGACTAAGGGCCTCTAAGTAATAAGTCCCCATCCTTATTGTGCACCCTTTAAAATCATCGTGAGCAGTTGTCATAGTTTTCCCTCACGACATCGTGGGTCTTATGGAACTAGGTAATCATTAACCAACAGTTCGAGCCACGATGAGAGTGCTAGTAGGTTGTTGCAGAGCTGCTCCCACACCTCTCCCTCAAAGTCTTTATTTGTCCTGTGTGACCTCTCTACTCCACATGTGAGTCTAGTCGGCAAGCTATCATCATACTGCATCATCAATGAATCACGTTAGAAATGATAATCAGTCGTCATAACATCTAATCATATGTACATATGTCATATCAACAATAATCAAACTTGAATAGTCCACTCCCTGACTCGATCCAGAGTCCAAGGGGTTTCATCAATCCCTCTATATCCTCAAATATCCAAAGTCTTTCGCACTCAGGAGAACCCAGTCAATAGCACATGTCTATGTAAATACAACCAAAATAACACATCATCATATCCATTATATCTCATAATCATAATCAAATGACCAATAGTATAATAATTCGGATCACTTGCAAGCAAGTGTCCTCAAATAATAAGTTTGCTTAGTGCGCGCAAGAGTGGGATGTTACATACACCCACTCTTGGTTTAAACTTCGTCCTGAAGTTTCACATTATATAAGTGAACAAATTAAGTGTATCACAGTATCATAAGTCTATATATCAAACAAAAATGGAAACTACTAGCGCATATCATATGTGTCCTCCTAGGCCGTCGATTGCAAACTATAGTTGTTCCATTGGACCTTGACCTCTTCTATTGTTCGACGTTATAGTTGTCGAGTGCGATGGTCCAGGATGCGGATTGGATAAGTTGTGAGAACACCCTCATCAGATACCTGGAAGGAACTCTTCTCAATAACATGTGTAGGATCACTAATATAATGTCTCAAAACAGATACATGAAAAACATCATGTATACGCCTCAAAGAATCAGGCAAGGCTATTCGATAGGCCACGTGCCTCTTCCTTTCCACAATCTTGAAAGGTCCCACAAGCCTATGAGATATTTTATCACCCTTTCCAAACTTGATCGAACTCTTCTGTAGTTTCACTCGCAAGAAGAATCGATTTCCAACTTCATAACTACGGTTGACACGATGTGCATCGACACAACTCTTCTACCGATCATGTGCTTCCTTGATCCTTTATCTTATTGGTTTCATTTGATCTTCCATTTCTTGGATCATTTCTAGGCCCAATAAGACCCTATCCTCAATCCATTCCCAACTTAAAGGCGTCTGACATGGTCACCTATAAAGGAACTCGAAAGGTGCCATCTTAATGGTGCTTTGATAATTGTTGTTATATGCGACCTATACCAGTGGCAAGAATTATTGCTAATGATTCTATTGGTGAATCACGTACATACACAACATCTCCTCCAATATTTGGTTTGTTCATTTAGTATGTCCGTCTGTCTCTGGGTGATATGCAGTACTAAATTTAAGTTGGGTTCCCAAAGCCTCTTGGAAACTAGTAAAAAAACGTCCAATAAACATCAATCCTCAGTAAGATATAATCCTCTTAGGTACGCCATGCAGTCTCACAATCTCACTGATGAAAACTCTAGCTATGTCAGGTGCCTGATACGTCATACGTACAGGAAGAAAATGAACACTCTTCATTAGAGTGTCGACTACCACAAATATTGAGTCATGTCTCCTTGTCGTCAGTGGCGATCCAACAATGAAATCCATCGAAATCACCTTCCATTTTTATTTTGGAATAGTGTGTGGTTGTAGTAATCCTGTTGGATGCTTATGTTCAACCTTCACCTACTGACATTCTAGACATATTTCCATGTAGTTGACTATGTCTGCCTTCATTCATTTCCAGAAGAATAAGGCTTTAAGGTCTGCCCTCATCTTTGTGACTCCTCGGTGAGCCATGTATATGGATTTGTGAGCCTCGTTTGGGATCAAGAATCTCAACTCATCATTGGGTGGTACATAAATTCGATTTTAAATATCAATAATTTGTTGTCCTCAAACATAAATCCTTCAAATCTTGGTACCATCATTGTGTTCTCTCCGATAAAATACTTCGCCTCCTTGTACTACTCATCGTCGCGTTTTAAAGTTAAAATATTTTCACGTATATTCATCTGAAGAGGCATCACCGAAAATATGCACGGTCTCTGACTCAATGCATCAACCACTCTATTCAATGTTCCCTTTATGTTTAACTAATTTTGAAATCGTACTCGCTAAGCAATTTCGACCAATGTCATTGTCGTACGTTCAAGTCGCTGTGTGTAAAGATGTGTTGTAGTCCACAGTGGTCCATTTTTAGTTCAAATTTCCATCTAATAAGGTAGTGTCTCCAAACTCTGAAGGCATAAACAATGGATAACAACTCCAAATAATGCATTGCATAGTTCTCCCAATGCCTTCTCAACTTCCTTGAGATGTAAGCGATCACTTGACCGTCTTACATTAAGAATTCACCGAAGCCTTCCTTTGATGCCTCAATGCATACCAAGAAGTTTGCACCCATGTTGGGGACCTTTAGTATCAGTTTTGTTGTCAACATCTCCTTGAGCCTCTGAAATGCTTCTGCACATTTATCGGTCCAAACAAACTTCTTATTCTTCTTCTACAATTCCATGATCGGATTTGCTATCTTTGAAAAACCCTCAATGAACCGTCGATAGTATCCCACAAAACCCATGAAGCTACATACTTCTGGGACATTCATCGACGCGGGACATTCCATAATAGCCTCGACCTTTGCTGGATCAATGAAGATACCTTCGTCGAAGATGACATGCGCTAAGTAGTGAATCTTTGATTGATAAAACAAGAATTTAGACAATTTCCCATACATTTTGTTCTCTCGTAGAAACTGTAGTACCAAGTGCAGGTGCTCGTCATGCTCCTCCATCGTCCAAGAGTAAATAAAAATATCGTTAACGCATACTTGGACAAACTTTTCCAAGTATTCACTGAACACCCCATTTATCAAACTCGAAAATACCCCAGGGGCATTTGTCAGTCCAAAAGGTAAAACGGTAAAATCGTAATCCAAACCTCGTATTAAAGGAGGTATTAGGGTCTTCATCCTCCTTGATCCATAATTGGTGATACCTTGATCGCAAGTCGATCTTTGAAAAAACTGTTGCGCCTTTCATCTAATCAAACTGATCATCAATCCTTGGCAACAGGTACTGATTCTTGATCATTTCCTTGTTCAATTGACGGTAATCAATGCAGAGTTTCCACGACCCATCCTTATTTCATATGAAAATAGCAGGCGCACCCCACAGTGACACACTGGGACATATAAGTCCCAGGTCCAACAACTCCTTTAGTTTCATTCTCAACTCCTATAACTCTAGGGTCGACATCCGATAAGGTGTTCTTTCTATTGGCTCATTTCCCAATTTTAGGTCAATGGTAAATTCCAATTCCCTCTCTGGTGGCATCCCAGGTAACGCCTCAGGGAATATGTTTGCAAACTCTCTCACCACCGAAAGGTGTTCTAGGCCTTCCGCTACTCCCTTCTCATTTAACACAAGGATCGCATAAATATTACATCCCTTGTTTATGCTCTTCCATAGTTACAAGGAAGAGATGAACCTTAAGAAAACTCCCTGGCTCAGAACTATAATCATGTGTCTCTGACCCTCATCATCGAATAAGATCAACCATTTCGTTTTACAGTTGAGTGTCACCTCATGTGATTCCAACCAGTCCATACTATTAACAACGTCATAAGATCCTAAGATCATGAAGTATAAGTTGGCCATAGTGAAAAAATCTCCTAGGTTAAGTCTATATCCACTAACCTTCCCACCAACCTTCTCTTTGGCTCTAGAATCCATTTATATAAAGCTAAAATCATCTTGTTCGACTACCTTTAGCTTAATCCTTTTTAGTGTTGAACCATAAATGAAACTTTTGGTAACACCGAGATGTATCAAAATACTAAGGGTCTGGTCAATGATAGTACCTGATGTCTCAAGCATAGTTGACTGGTGATCTGCTTGGTGGTCATTCACTGTTGCATGAATCTGATGGGCCTTCCCCAAATCTCCCATGGTAGTGTGTTCAGCTGATCCAGATGCTCTAGTCCTCTCCACTGGGAAATCACGTTGGTAATGTGGCTCCCCACAATTCCAAGACCCTTTCTTCAGTCTAGTAGTCCTGGTACCTGAAGTAGACGCTGACGACCCACCTGCCTGGAACCTTAGTCTCTTCTATTGAATAATTCTAAACTGATGTTGCTATAGTTGGCGTTTCTATTGATGTTGTGGCCCTCGGTAAGGAGTCCGCTACTGAGGCGATGGTCACCGAGGTGTAGTGAAAGTGGATCCTCTCTATAAGCCATGATATCCTAGCGTATGTCTAGCTGGTGTCTGATGCTCCTATGCACCAGATGACACCTGCCCTGCTAGTTTCACTGGAGTCCTGCTCTGAACTCCACTGATAAGCTCCTCCTTTGCTATGAGGGCCTTTTGAATGAAATCATGCAAGGTTTGAGGAATCATGATACTAACCTTTGCACGAATGTTGACATTAAGGCCAAACATGAACCCATTGACCTTAATTGTCTTGATATTCAGGTGCAGAGCATACAGAAGCAACTCCATAAAATGGGCCTCGTACTTAGGAATCATACGACTGCTCTATCGCAAGGCATTAAACTCGTTGAGCTAACGCTCAATGAATTCCTTCGATACATACCTCTCTCGGAACCGTTCGTCGAACAATTCCCATGACACATCTTCGACCACCATGTTCAATTGTGGTAGGAGCGTCTTCCACCACAGAAGAGCGCTTCCCTTCAATTGAAATACCACCATGCAGACCTTCATGTTGGAGGTATAATCGCGAAGTGCAAAGAACATCACCATATTCTCCAACCATGCCTCGACAGCTGCGCCATCTGGGGCACCAAAGAACTCAGGAAATTTGACCTTCTCGAGTTTGCGGTGAATTCTTTCAGTACCGCCCGTAGTGCGTGGTGGACCCTAAGGGGGTGTCGGTGCCCTAGACTCATCTCTATCCAAACGACTGATCAGTGCATCAGACATCTGCTGAAAGGACTTGATCAACCCAACCACATCACCCACCTGTATCTATTCCTTCCCGACAACCTGTTTGTCTCCCTTGGGGTTAAACCCCTTATGTGTGGATGCTATTGGGGGCATCACACCTTCTCCCCTCGCACCCCTTCGTCTAATCATGATTACCTGCACGAATACAAATCAATTTAATTAGAAACCTTATAATCAAAAATCAAATAAACGAAATCTGTAGTGATCCCAAATCACGGGTTGAATCGTCTCTGATACCATATGTAACGACCCCATTCATTACGACTACATGTGATGCAACAATTTTTTTTTTAAACTAGGATAGAAAAAATGACAACATTTAAACAACACAACTTGATGAAGAACACTACATATGCAGATCAGGCAACAGTAAACAACAAATCATACACTAGCACATTAGGGAACTCGACGAAACATGCGATAATTAATAGACAAATAAAAATGACTAACCACCTGACACAAGAAAGACAACGCCTACAAGCTAAAGGGAAACATCAACCACCCGGCACAACGACTTCGACGACTAGTAACTAGAAACCTCTACAATGAGCAGACCAACACATTGGGGCATTACATAATCAAGTACCAACATCAATTACAACGAACAACGCCCACATCGGGAAGAAAAGACTCGAACCAAGTTATCATTCGCCTCAAGGCACACAATGATCCCCCGATCAGGAATCATGTCATCACTAGGTAATAAGTGTGACAGTAACCAAGGTGGAACATGACACATCTAGACCAATAACCCAATAAAATTCAATGTGCTAGGAGACCGAGTTAACTGTGAAACCATATGAAGACTAACCCAAGAACGCAATTGACAAGTCAACAATACGCAAGACAAACTAATGACTATAACATTCATACAACACATTAAATTCCTTGCGCAACAATTATATTACAAACATACATCAATCTGTACACATTAAAATAATTATTATCAAAAAAATTAGTTCATTGTACCTAAATTCCAATTCCAGATATCCGATAAGTATTTCCTAAGGATGAATTCTCTATCCTTTAAACTGAACGAGATATGAAACAAGCCTTTTAAACAATATAAATCATGTCTTTTAAAACATAATTCACTATTTAAAGGAATGCAAATAAAGTTTCTATCTATATGATCTATGCAATAAAATAAATGCTAAATCGATGTCAATAATAAATGGTATCACAACTCAAATGCTAATCAAGACATGCTATTCAATTTCCATACATTAATTCTACACATAGAGTCATTGCCTAGCAATGGAACCATTGTCCAACATTAACTTGTTGTGCAATTACATTTTTAAAAAGAATTGAACTCTACAATTTAATCTCTGTTAGCGATCTCACTGTGTTAATAACATGTAGAAATAAACACATGATATAAATCAATATCATTGTGTAATGATATAATCGATGTGTACAAATATGATATCGTTGTCCATAAAAATAAATTAACAATTTTAAGGAAATAACAAGGAATCAACCATATATTCATTGTCCATTAAACATTATAATTCATTGTCTTTGAAGCTAAAACAATTATAATCACTATCTATTAATTACATGATTTTACTGCCTATTAATATATACACTACTTCCATCTATTTAATGTATGAATCATTGTCTAGTGAATACAAACAGAATATAGAATAGAATCGTTGACATATGCAATAGAGTATAAAATAGAATTGTTATCATAAGGATTTGCTATCAACATAGAAAATCGCTACCCATTAATAAATCGCTACCCATTATCATTAAATATTTACTGTTATACCAATTATTAAATCATTGTCTTTAATGCATGATAGAGTTGACATACAATATTTTAAAAATCACAGTCAATATAAATAGGTTCGCTTTCCGCAATCCCTCTCATGCATGTGCAAGGTTGTCTATCTTATATAACTTGTTGTCTATTAGAGATAAAAACGCAGTCAATGGTAATCAATACAACGCAATCACACACAGTGCTACACTCGTTGTCACTCAATGTAATACAAATGCATGTATATCCACAATGAAATCATTGGTAAACATTTGTGGTTGATTAAAATGCATGTGAAACAATCAATGAAAAGCACTGGTAAAATTCATGGTTGATTGAAACACAGGTGAAGCAATCATTGAAAACACTGGTAAAATTCATGGTTGATTAAAACGCAGGCACAACAATCAATGAAAATTGCTTGGTAAATTCATGAAAAACAAATGGTATAACTCTATAAAACAAACTCTTTGCCAGGTAACATTGTTGGGGTAATTTCGAAATTGATTTATATAAAAACACTATTAGATAAATAAAATCGAAGTCACTAAAAGTTACAATAGCAGTTAGTACATATTAAAAACACAGTCAATTTATTACATCGCAGTCACTACATGTAAATCACAGTCAAAATACCAAACTAAGCACTGGGATTCATCACTAAAATCGCAGAGATGATACCAAACAAAGTGTTGGGGTTTATTAATAAAATCACAGAGGTTATACTAATCAAGCACTGGATAATCTGCCCAGAAATCACAGAGATAATCAAACAAAAGATGCAAGGATAAATCGTTCTGCAATGAAACAATCAAAATGCAAGGATGATCATTCTCATAAATGCATGGATAAGTAAGGGAAAGATAGCTGGGGAAAAAAAAAATATCCTCCACTCATCATCCATATACAGAAAAGAAGGAAATTTCAATTTATAGGTCTTTAAACACCAAAGTGATGACCATCGATTCGGCTCCTAGTTGACTGGTCAGCCATAGAATAATGACTAAGGGGATAAGGGACAGAAGATAAAAACACAAATTTGTTTGTAATAATCAATAAAACAAACACAGACAAGTCATTGCAATAAGATTTTGGGTTCACCATGGGAAATCAATTTAGAATACAATGAGCAAGGGAATTACAAATACCATAGGAAAAAAAGTGCAAGAAAGATCATGGCAATGAAATCTCATGGAATAACATGTGTAAATTAAATTTCATTGCAAGTAACAACTTTAACAACATACCTTAGCCAAACGAGGATGGTCTAAAGTTGTTGTCTTGTGCACGCTCTTTCTAGCTCCCACTTGCCAACTGATGTGACCTCACCATACCTCCCAACTAATGCTAGGGGTACTCTTATTCCCCCTGAGCTCCCCGAGCCAAAAAGGGGTCACACACACAATACCAAATAACCATTAGCACACAACACTCCTTGAAAGGTTGATCTACCACTTGTTACCCGAGCCGGGTATCCGAACTCCCACAAGAGAAGTCTAGTTAAGACAAAAATTCTGTAGCGTAACGTTACACAAAAATATGAGATCGATAATCCTCCTCCTCCATCATTTTTATAGAGTTTTCAAGTAATTAGCTTCCCAAATTCTCATTAAATTCCTTTTTAATTTAAATAATTATGAAAAACCTCCCCAATATACATGTCACTCGATCCCCTAGTTGCACTACAAAATTAATTTTATTAATTATTTAATTATTCTTGTTTCCCTCACCCACATAAAAGAATTCTTAAAAATTCTCCTTGGTGTCCCAATATTCCCTTACAAATCTTAAATTACTTATGTCTTACTAAATTCCTAGTCGAGTTCATAATTAGAAAGTTTTAAAGGCAAGATTCCTTACTAAGTTAGACATTCAACTTTTTCCTTACGTTTCCCCTTTCTTTAGGTTTCCTCTTTTTCTTTAAGTTTTCCATTTCGTTTAAGTTTCCCTCTTTTTCCTTTTTAACTAAAAATCAATTTACCAAGTGTAGATAAAACATCCATTTACCCTTTTTCTTCTTTAATTGTAAATTTATTTTGCAAGTGTAGATGAAACAACTATTTACCCTCTTTTCTTCTTAACTAAAATTACATTAGCAAAAATAGATAGAAACAACCATTTCCCTTTTTTAAATTTTAATCCTCCATTATAATTTTGACTTTAATAAATAAATTTGAATTTCTTACCCCCGTTCTTGTTACATGTTCATTTATTATTATTTTTTGACAACATGTTCTAATTAGACCTAGGTTGTAATTTCACTAGGTTAGGCGACATTTTTATTAGGGAAAATTGTTTTTAAAATTTACTTGTCACATCATTCATTTTAAGGCCATCTAAGTTTATTCACTTACCAATTAAAATCAAAACCTTCCCTTTAGGATGCACTAGATGCTCCAAGGGTGCCACTCGCCTTCTTCTGTTTTCCTTGCGCGGCGTGCCCTTCAGGATGCACTACATGCTCCAAGGGTGCCACTCGCCTCTTTCTATTTTGCTTGCGCGATGTGCCCTTCAGGACACACTATGTGCTCCAAGGGTGCCACTCGCCTCTTGATTGACTTTGTAGACATAAAAACCCTAGGGTCAATATTCCACCATGTGATCTTGTGGGATACTAAGGGCCTCTAAGGAATAAGGCCCCTGCCTTATTGTGCTCCCCTTAGAATCATCTTGAGAGACTGTCATAGTCTTCCCTCACGTCATTGTGGGTCTTCTCAAACTAGGTAATCATTAACCTACAGTTTGATCCATGACGAGAGTGCTAGTAGGCTATAGCATGGTTTCTCCCACACCTCTCCCTCAAAGTCTTTGGTTGTCCTACATGACCCCTCTACTCCACATGTGAGTCTGGTCGACAAGCTACCATCAGTCTGCATCATCAATGAATCATGTCAGCAATAATAATCAATCATCGTAACATCTAATCATATGTACATATGTCATATAAAAAACAATCAAACCCCAATAGTCCACTCCCTAACTCGATCCAGAGTACAAGGGGTTTCATCGATGCCTCTGCATCCTCAATGTCCAAAGTCCTTCACACTCAGGACAACCCAGTCAATAACACCTACCTATGAAAATACAACCAAAATAACATATCATCATATCCATAATATCTCATAATCATAATCAAACGGACAATAGTATAATAATCCAGATCACTTTTAAGCAAGTGTTCTTAAAGAATAAGTTTTCTCAGTTCACGCAAGAGCTCGATGTTACATAAATTTTTATGAATTTAAAAAAAAATACAAAATGTTTGAAATGAATGTGACCTAGCCACGGGGGTCCAACCATGTGGCCAAGCCGTGGGCATTCCCACAGCTTGGCAACATGGCTTCCCCCCCACGGCCTAGTCACAACTAATTTTAATAAGAGATTATCTATGCATAGTAAACCAAGGCATTTGAATCTAATTATTTAACATCGTAGTGAAAGACAGATGATTCAACTCCTGGCCGACTGCTCAGGCATAGACTAATCACTTAAATGCTTACTCTATTCTTAATATTTGATTGTTAAATTTCTATATCAAATTTTAAAACTTAATATTTGATTGTTAAATGTCTATATCAAATTCACTAAATCCATATTGTTTATAAATTATTTATTAATGTCTATATCAAATTCACATTTTTAAGTAAATCCATATTATTTATAAACTTATTTTTTGTGTATAATTTGAACATATAAACATGTAATTTTTAAATTGTCTTCCTATTTTATTTTTAAATTTATTAAAAAAAAATAAAATATATATGTTTTAAAAATATTCCATTGTATGTATATTTAACAAATATTCCATTGTATGTATATTTAACAAATATTCCATTACAAATTATAAGATAGATAGTAATGTACAACAAGGAATTTCAGAGTCACCAATCTATAAAATAATACTTATAACTTATGATACTGTAACATTACATATGTAAAAATGGATTTATAAATTTAATTTCTAAAGATTTGAAATTTTTATAAAATAAAAAACATTTGAAATAAAAACTTGGACACTTTGAAATTTTTATGAAATTTTTATAAAATACAAAATGTTTGAAATGACTATGACTTCGACGCAGGGGGGGCGGCCATGTGACCAAGCCATGGGTATGTGACCAAGCTGTGGACATTCCCACGACTTGGCCACAGGGCTGCCCCCCCACAGCCAAGTCACAACCAATTTTAATAAGAGATTATCTATGTACAGAAAAACAAGGCATTTGAATATAAATAATTAACACCGGAATGAAAGAAAGTCGATTCGTCTCTTGGCTGACTTCTTACGCATAGACTAATCACTTAAATGATAACATCTTAGAAAAAAAATATCATTAACCCATCTAAATTGGGGTTTTTATTCTTGTAAAATATTTGGAGATCCAAGACAAGTTCTTATTTATCTACTTCTGTCATTTATTCTTAATTATCTTCCATATTTACAAAGAGAGGAAAATATTTTGAAATTTTGATCACTTTTGCAATAGTAGCTCGAGATTCAACTTTAAAAAGAAATTGGAAATACTTTACACCTTCTTCCTTCATATTGGTGAAATTTGTTGGCCATGTTCCATCATCGACATCTATATTCCATAACAATTTTGTATTTTTTGTATAGTTGGTGTATCTATGAAAAAACATTTGGTTCTCATTTCTCGCATATAACCAGATAACCTTTCCTTTAATCATCCAATATTTCTCTTTGTCCAAAATAATTTAGCTATTTTTTCCTCAAGTTTCTTTAACTCATCTTTCAAAGTCTTCAAAATATATCCAAATCCATCACTATTTTAGTATGTGTCTATATGTTCTTATATTTCCTTTATATTCTTATCATCATTCTATTTTTTCTATAATGCCTATTTTATTATAGCTTTCTTTTCCTTTTTTAATTTCTAATGAAATTGGATAGGATTTGATTCTATTAAGGAAGAATCAAAAGGATTACAAGCTCATTTTATCATATTAACAAATTCCTCCTTTTTTCTCCATTATTGATTCATTTTTAATGGTCTAGGTGGTTTCCCTTAATCTCGGGCCACCTCCAAGAGCACTAAGTTATGTTAAGATTCCCCCGCATTGGAAACACATTGAAAATTTATTAGTATCTTATTCAATAAATTTAAATCCTCTCAAACCATAACCAATCCTATGCAAATCCATTAATGAATAAATGTGTTTTCCTATTATTTCAATCTATCTGAGTAGGGCACATATATATTCAAATAAGTGATTTATTTCGCAAGGTCCAAAGAGAACTCAGAAGTCCATAGGCCTGATAAAGAATATCAATAATTAGAATATGTGAAATATAAAATTTTCCACCCTATAAGGTTTTCTCCAGGCTCCCTATAGAATTAATATAACTAAAATTCCAACCGCGTAAAATCTTGGAGAGTTCCTAAACAATTTTCTCCCCATCCATCATTAGTTCCTGTAAAAAAATGATAGATGCATTATTTATATCTATTACAATTTTTTGGATAATTTATTTGAGGAATTGGACAATCCTCTGCAATTTAGGGTTAGAAACATTATTTTGAAACATATTTGGGGTATTTTTCACTAAGAGCCCCAAACAACAAGAATTGTCTCCCACTTTTTACCACATAATGTTCTCACATTTGAGTGAGAGATATAAAATATTTTCTTCCTTTCTAAGTCTCTTTGGATTATGTTCCTTCCAAAGAATCCAAACTCGATTCTATCCCACTCAAAAAAATAGATGAACCTTTTTTCCTTTTCCTAAGGTTTGATTTTTCAACCCTAAAGTTTTGGAAATCACAATGGAGTTCCAATTCGACTTGCTTCCAAAATGAGTTCATATATTTTCTAGACGAGGATGACTCATCACCTTGAATCCCTCATAACGCTTCTAGGGGTATCAGAGGAGGATGCTTAGGGATGATAATCCCTAATATAATATGGAGGAAATCATTGTATTGTTCCTTATCCTTATTGTCTAACCATACCACCAAAGACCCCAAAAAACAAATTTTTGAAACTCTTTTCATTATTAGTTGGAGGAAGAATATTTTTCTTACCCAATTCTTCCAATATTTCAATTAATCTCGTTTATAGTTCTAGATATTATTCCTCCTACTAACCTATAATAACCATTGTGTTTTCTTCCAACAAAGAGTTTCCCTCAAGATATATTTTCATAATGCCCACAGAGGAAACTCTAGTCCTTGGAGACTGGTGATTTCCCCTGTCATTTTACTAATCCTTACAAAACCAAACCTTTAATCTATTTGGTAGTGGGAATTCATCTACTAAGTCCCTTACAAATTATAAGAGACATTACGAGTCCTTTAGAGACATCCATTCCTACTAAAATTCTTTCCATACCCATGTATCCAAAATCATATTAGGAATTATTCACCTAATATAAATTACCTAAGGTATTTCCTATTTCCATAAATATCTCATATTATCATAGAATAGAGGGGATCCTTGGCAACCTTGCATGGATATGAAAAGAATATGTTATCACACTAAGTTGAATTATCTCTTTAGCCCTTAGTTTAATCTTTTCCTAGGCCCTTACATTTTCATTTTTAATTTGTCCCCTTTTAAAAGCATGTTTATTTAGGCCCCCTTGATAAATAAAGTGTTGATTCATGACTTCTGTTTTGATCCTCATACAAATTTTGGACTTAGGACTGTTTTTTTCATGACTTATCTTTGATTCCCTTCATGAATTGTCACTAGGATAGACTCACCCCATGAACAACTTGATTTGACATGCCATTTTCCTCACTCATGCCCTCATAGCCATGCCTTGTTGTCCTTTTGCTTACTGTCCAATCATTTTTTGAAATGAAGCATTGCCAACTCATTAGGAGTTTATGTAGCGCACTTCCTTTCCATCATATTCTACCATGATTTATGATTACAATGTTGATGTCATATCTTCCTTGTTTTCAACACCAGAGGTGGTTAAAATATTCTTTCAAGATCTCATATTTATGAGCTCTGATAACGATTTTTGAATTTTGAAAAAAAACACAAATTGTTGCATTGTGCAAATTACCACTTCTGACCAGTTGGTAGAAATGCTACCAAATCCAATGTTTAGGTGGATTCAGAGGCTGAGTTACTCGTGACTTCTTCCTGAGATCTTGTTGAGGCCTCGAACTGACTTTATTCCACAGGTATTCTGTGTTTTGTTCCTCTACACATCAATTTCAAGGAGAATTAATGGTCATAATTTTGGTTATCAAGCCTACATAGTTGGAGGAGATCTTTCCTCACGCCATCCTATTAGTTTCTTCCCTCCTTTCAAACCTGTAGATCTCATTACCTGCCTATTTAATTTCATATATCTGCCCATAATTACCACTGATCTCACAATATCCAAGCATATCTTATCCTCTGCATGTGCAGTGTGCTACCTAGAGATGCTACTCAAGATACACTATTTCTCCCCCGCCTCCTCTGACAATTGAGTTAGGTAATTTTAACCAAGTTTCCAAGACTATTACAGGGTATCCTTTCATCATATTTTTCCCAATGTTTCATATATGCACATATTCAGGGAGGGATTTCTATAGCCAGTTATAGCTAGCTAGAAACCAGTCTGGTTTAAGGGAAATTATTGTAAAGGGGCAACCTTGTCCTTTTGAGATTTGACTTTTTAATCATCTTGGTTATGACCACTCCATAGCCCTAAAATATCCTATCCTAAAATATGGAGACTCCTCAGATGAAGAAGTCACACAAGGGAGGTAAGGTGCTTAGAACTGATCCTATAGATATGCATATCTTCGAGGCAGAGCCCATGTCCAAAGAAGTTTTTCAAAGCGTGGGATTCCTCTCTTTCTGCCAAAATATGCAAAGAGGTCATCTTGAGGTGATAAGGCATTTTTCCTTACATTTTGATGGCTTGAAGACCAAGGTAGGGGACCTACAATTTGAGGTGTCTGAGACCTCTATTTCAGCTACTACAAGAATCCCTATCATAGGTGAGATAGGGTTTAAAGACATGGCCTTAGATGTAGCCTATGCCAAATATTTCCTTAAGCATGAACATCAATCTGATAATCTGAGTAAAGGTGTGCCAAAGAATCATATAATTGAGCAGTTTGACAAGATATCGAGGATCATTCAGAGGTACTTTTCATGTGAAGGGAGGTTCATTACACTATACCAGTATCATATAAGGCTTCTGCTACATTTTAGTGGAATAATTGAAATGAACATTCCCTACTATTTTCTAAGGAGCATAGGAAAGATGTCAGACAGGGTTCAATCCAAGTCTAAGGATGTGGATACTAGCATATTTCACTCCAGATTGATTAGAATGCTAATTTTCAAAGAGCTGGGTAAGAAGGATATCTCATGGGAACATTTCATTATTGCTTCTCACTTTAAGTTTGATATAGAAGCTACTCCTCAGTCACAGATAACAAGCCCTTTAGCATCCACTAGTGCTTCTAAAGCAGGTACTAGCAAGAAGAGAAAGAGAAAAGTTCTTGTTCAAGATCAAGAGGCCATCAAGGAGGTTGCAGGAACTGAGGAGGAGGTTTATAATTCTCCACACAGAGATCTTTCACCCCCTCCTCCACCAGAGTTAGAAGAAGCCCCTTCTTCTACTAAAAATACAACAAATAAAGGGAAGAAGCTACACTTCTCATCATCTCCTTCAATGACCAGGATCAAGGTTAGAAATACTTTCAAAAGAGCATGAACTCCTAAAGAGGTTGTTGAAGAATAGTCCCTACCAAAAGTCTCTATCCTACAGAAGAAGAAAGATAAGGGCCAAGGCATTGGAAATCCCATGGATAAGAAAGAAGAAATCCTTATATAGAATAAGAAAGAATAAATCCTTGTACAGAAGAAGAAAGATAAAGGCAAATGCATCAAGAAGCCTGATGAGATAGAAAAAGTAATCCCTATGTAGGAGGAAGAGGAAACCATGAAAAATCATTTTGAGACTATTCACATTGCTACTCCACCTCCCAGCCAGACGTTCAAAAGACTAATCAGGAAACTGAGGGATGCTAGGAAGGAGGTGGCTCATTTGAAAGAATATGCCATGTCTAATAGAGTTAAGATGAAAGAACTCATGGATGGCTACAACCACATTCTTGACCTAGCAAGGTTTGCAGTAAGAAAGGCCCAGCCTCTCCATAGGAAGCTCAAAAACCTTTATAGGTAGAACAAAGACTTTCAGTCTCGGAACAAAAGGCTCAAAGTAGAGTTGTAACATTTCCAAGATGAAATGGCTTAAAGGAACTTCCAGGTATTGGTTGAAGCTGCTATTGAAAAGGATAAACCAACAACCAAGGAAAGAATAGCTCCACTGAAGTAGCCTACCAATGCTAAAGGGAATAATCTTCTTGTGCCAAAGGGAGGTCCTCCTTCTCTAAGAAGTAGTGTCAGGTTAATGAAGTAACTCATGAAAGGTGAGCTCCATTTTTGAAGATGGTCCCTTTTTGCAAAGATAAACAATTGATGAAACACTACATCTTCCACCTATACAGGCTTCTAGTACTTATTGCTCAGAGTTTTGGGTTTTCAAAAAGAATTAATCCCTTCAAGAGTACTAGCACAGACATTTTGTAGCGCTATGGCGCTATGGAATATTCTATTTTTGAAGTTCCACCAGTATGCTACCTACAATGCTTCCAAATCACCTAAGACTAATGGTGCTTCTAATACCCGAGGTTTCTACCCATTTTTCACATGTTCAAGTGAAGGTGCTATGAATTGTGATGGCGCTACAGAAAATTTTGACAGGATATACAGGAGGGCACTACCAAAATTCTAGAAGAAAATGAATTCTACACAGAGACACACCAGGATGGCACTACCAAAATTCATTACCGAAATTTTGGCAGAGACTGAATTTCGCACATAAGACACGAAGGCTTGGCGCTACCTTTTATACTTGCCTATTTTTGAGGTTGCGCTATAGTTTCTCATGAAATTTGGTAAGGGTGCTACAAAGTGCGCTACCAAATGATGCTACCAATAGATACCAGGAATCAAGGAGAGTCGAGCTAGCATATTTATGAATAGATGATGATGGGAAGAATTGCCGAAAAATAACTTTCAGTGTGATAACATCCACGTGCCCCTGAAGGACACTCGGAAAGAAAGGATTTGCGCACCAAAAGGGGATCAAGTTAGTTCAAAGATTGGTTGGATCAGTGACCAACATTTTCCCATTTTATACCTTAAGTTGTTAGTTAAGTTGTTAGATGAAATAACTTCTTAGAGATTTTCAGGGGAATAAGGCCAGCTCGCACCTCTAGTTGTTGCCTCCTTTTTTGCTATAAATAGATAGATGAAATTCTTTAGTAGGTTTGAATGGTTGAGATAGGCTCCCTCATACTGTAAAATTTTGATGAAGTTACCGTGAACTGGTTATGTACTTGATTTGAGACATCTTGGTTAATAGAAATCAGATTCTTATTCCATCTTATTTGCTTTTGATGCTAAAGTGTTCATGCTTTGAATGATTCACATGAATTGTTGTGGTGATATTATGATTTATGTTTGATTATAATATTATTATGATGTTTCTTTAGTGTCCTTAAACTTTGAACTGAAGAAGATCTTGTGTCAAGAGTTTTTCTTCCTTAGGTTGTCTGCAGACCTGATATTTACAACAATCTCTACATTCCTCTCACTGAAGTATTCCCTCTGTTCACATTTACTCCCACTTACTGATTGAAGTTATCCAATACCTTGATTGCTCGTGCATGCTAGCCCTGATTTCTGAGTTGGAACATTATCATCTTGAGTCTTATCCATTTGACCCCTCAAAAAACGGTTTTACAATTACATATAATCGAATGCGTACTAGGCTTGCCTTCCATGCAATCTGAAGGTGATTCCTAGTGCTAACATAATCAATGTGGGATGAGTGAGCATCAAAATCTAGGTTCCCGTTTTTGAGAAATAGAAGTTGGTAGCACCACTTGCACATTTGTTTTTTGTATTTTGTCAACATTATCCATATACTTAAGAGGCCATGCCATCCAACCTTATATAAAAACCATACTATGAGGATGATAACTTAACACAAACTCAAAGTTTTCCTTTGTCCAATCCTTGAGGGTACCAGTTCCCATTCTCTTGCTCAGGAATACGACTATATAATAAAATAATCATCCATTTTTAGGAAGTCATTTAATTTGATATTATCCCCCAACTATAGATTGAATACCTTTGATTCCCTCTTGATACACTTTCATCATTTTCTATACTTCATAATACCTCTTGCTCCCATGCCTTTCATATATTTGGTATTATGTTTCCTTAGTTTCATAAGAGGGATTCCAGGAGCACCAATTATCATTTTATCATAGATATAATGAAATCTTGAGCCAATAGACAACCTTCATTACTCTCCTTTCCACTAACTTAATATATGAGGTTCCTAATTCCAGGTCCAGTCGTACTAACTTTGGAAATATTATTGCATGTTGTAAAGTCCCTTGTGTTAGAGAAATGTTTTGGTCCAAATACATGTACAATGAATAAGATATTAAATCCACAAAATCATCCATATTGTACCTCCTCCATGGAAGGTAATATATAGAAGGAAAATATCTATATAATTATAAATACTTGTTGTAATAATGTAGAAACACAATTATTGTGAAAAAATCCATGGAAAGTAATGTATGGGAAAATGAGAAGAGTTATACAATTACAAAGAGAAATAATTATGAAGACATGAATGACAAACTATATGTGTAGGATATGTGTAACCCAAAATGTGTAGTATTGGAAACCAATATTATAAATTTTGGAACTATATTTTCCACTTTAGAGATGTCAATTTTGGACTTTAAAAAGGTTTTTTCTACTAGAATTAATTAAACATTATTGAAATTCGGAAATAGGGGTTCAATATATATATAATTGATATTTGTTTAGAAAATTTGTATTTTATTATGTAATAATATAATTGTTAATTTTATATAATTAAATTATATTTCACTATTTCATCAATGTTACGAGGAGGTAAATATTATGATTTTCATCATTAATAAAAAAAATTAATCTTTAAGTAATATATTATTAGTATTGACGTTTTTTCTAAGTAAAAAGAAATATTAATATTTACAGTCTTTACACTAAATTATTTTGCAAGTCTCTCTCCTACCCCAGAAACCAGGAAGAAATAACTATCTTTTTCTTATCCATAAATTGTAATATAGAGATAAAAAGTCTAATATCGCCATACCCATATCTATAAACTAGATAAAACATATGCAAACTACTAAATCAACCAAGAGAAAACGTTCTAAGAAGTCTTAGGAACCTGGGGTTCCATCTTTGGAGGGAGTGTCAACCATAACAGAGGAAGCTAGAAGATTGGTACCAGGAGAAGGAACATCAAATTGTGGGCCAACAAACAATTCTCCAAGACCAATATTGATACCAGTAGAAGGTGGTTATAAAACATCCCCATTTTTACGTGCCAACCAGGTTACAAATTTTAACAGATACTCATTCTAAACGTCCAAAATTTCTATTTTTCCCTTAAGCTGGATAAAGTCCCCGTCTTTGAGTAACATTCCATGTGAAACCATTGTTTTTACATGAAAATAATGTTTGAGGGTATGGAAAAACTTGGATTTTATGTTCTTGGAACACCACAATTCCGTAATCACGGCCCCCCCACTTGGAAATCGG
Organism: Picea sitchensis; assembly: GCA_010110895.2. Taxonomy (NCBI): domain Eukaryota; kingdom Viridiplantae; phylum Streptophyta; class Pinopsida; order Pinales; family Pinaceae; genus Picea; species Picea sitchensis. The sequence continues at coordinate 370,388 of SNQJ01S0000940.1, forward strand.
CCTCTGCATCTCCTTGAATTCACGGACAAGAAAAAATTCAACTTCTAGGGATGACATAGCCACTTTTTCATCATTGGGGACAAAGTTCTCATAATTCTCTACAGCCTCTAGTGTTCCGTTGTCTACTTGAGATGGTCTAGACCGAGAAGGACCAACACCAAGAGAGTGGGGTTTATGGTTGCGAGGTGCCATTGGAGGGAAGGACTAAAGAAAGGGAATGACAAACCACTGAGAAAAGGGAGAGATGCAAAATGAAAGAAAGAGGATTCTTTAACTTTCTGATGAGATTAACAGTTCTTCTACCATTCCCATGACACACCATGATGGTCAATATCATGGAAAGAAACTCCTAAATTCCTAGTCGAATGGTCATTTATTCCTTGATGTCAAGTCTTGTAGCAGATCATTCATCAACATGATTACCATGAGAGCATGAAATCTGTGTAGAGATAGAGTATTAATCCTCTCCCTCATGTGAACGATACGAAACTCCTTGTCCATCCCTAAAGCATTCATTCTCATAATTAGGTTGGTTCCTCTCACTTATGGAAGCTACGAAGGACGACCGAGGTGAGAGATCTAGAGTAATGGTGGAAATGGAATTCATGATGCTGAGGTGTGATAGGTAGGTTCCCACTGTCCTTGGGCCATGTGTTACATGATCAACAATCACTGACTCTTCATACATGAAAGTGAATATCCTATTTGGGATATATTTACTGGATTTAATTTATTATTATTATTATTATTTATAGATGTAAAAATCACACGCGCACACACACATATTAGGTAAAAATTAACTGACATGGTTTTCATAGTAAAATAGGTGGTAAAAAACAATTCACGACTTTTATTATGAAATAGGTGTTGGAAAAGAATTAAAATACTTTGGTAATGAAATAGGTGTTGGAAAAGAATTAAAATACTTTGGTAATGAAATAGGTGTTGGAAAAGAATTAAAATACTTTGGTATAACCTAATATGTAAAATTTAAAGTGGTCGATTGAGTTTAGCTTCATTGGTTGGGAGGAAAGATTGTTATACTCCCCACCCACTATTCAATTCTTGTAAGTGACATGTTGAGATCATAATGAATATAGTTTTGTAATGGATTTGAGCCTTGTTGTTAACCCTGGATACCTTCCTCAAAATGAGAGGAAGTACTTGGAAGTTTTCCTTGGCCCCTATAAAAAAATGTAAATTAGAGATAATTTTAAGTATGGAAATTTATCTTCAACTATAGAAAGCTTGGCAAATCTTACTAGTTCTTAATACACAAACTATAAATGTTTGATTATATTTTTGTAAAAACATTCAAATTTCTAAGGATTTTATATAGTTTCTATAAAATTTGGGATATTTCTTAAGTAAAAAAAAAAATATCATTCTATAAAATTAGGGAAAATCATTTTTAGAAAAAAATGAAATTAGCTAATATTGTTTTGGGAAAAAATATGGAAAATTTATTTTTTTTAAGAAAATTAATTTTTTTAAAAAAAATATTAAATATAGTTTTTGAGTGGCTCTCAACATGTGGCTACGAAAAATCAATATGTCTCTTCAAGGATCAACCTAGATGGTTCGAAAAACCGGGAGAGAATCCTCTCAAGGTCGGATGGAGAAAGAGGAAATTATGGAAAGGTGTGGGAAGACGAGTGCCTATCTGATCCCACTCACACAAACTTAATTAGTTTTCATCTATACTCTCATTCAGATCATGTAATTGAAATGGAAGTGGGGAACCTCCTTTATACGATGAGTATGATCTTCAACAAGAAGACGAGGATGTGGCCACAACTTCAAATCATCCCACCACACCTAATCAAAATGATTAAGAAATCAATTGATGATTTCTCGAACAAATTCATTCAGGATTTGAGTATGTTAAATTGGGATTGTGATGGTAATGTTTCTAGTTTTGTTCTTCTCTAGTATATAGTTTATTATCTCTCTTTTCATGATTGTTTGGAAGGCTTATTTCTCCCTCTTGTTGGTTTAGTCATGGCTTTTAGAGGATGGAAACCTCGTTCTTCCTCTGTGCATCCTTTGCATGTTGCGAAAGTGGCCATTGTTGTTGTTGAATTATATGAGGACTTTGTTCCCGATGAAGAAAAAGCTAAAATAACGGAACTTGAAACCGAGGTTTGATTAATGAGGGAGTTTAAAGAAGATAATGAGGTTGAGTTTCAGGTGGGGGGTTTTATTCATAATATGGGTTGTACTCATACCAGAAATGCAAAGTTATACCGCATCTTTGATCTCTATTGGCACACCAAGACCATGGTGGCCATGGGTATGCTACCTAAGGAGTAGGACATTCACCAACTAAAAATAATATTAGAATCTTTGGAGATCCAAAACACCTATATGCTCGAGGTGATTACTTGGATAGCTAAACGCCAAGGTGGTACTTTCGTCCCCTTGACAACAAACCTTGTGGGTCGTAAAAGTTTGGATGCGACTGCTCGACAAGGAACTACAAGTTGCACCAGCTCCTAGGTTTAGGATGACCAGTGATTTTTGTTTCTTATTTTATAGGCATTTGCACCAGCTCCTAGGTTTAGAATGACCAGTGATTTTTGTTTCTTATTTTATAGGCGTTTACTATGCTTTCTAGTTTTTAAAGATACGATGAACAATCTTGATTTTCAATGACATGCTAGGAACTACGATTTTAATATTTTAAGTTAGTTTCTTCATGACAAATCTTGGTTTCCCCTTAGGGGTAGGCATATTTTTTGTGTTTTGATAGTTTTATACCTAAGAGACTGTCACGGTCTCTATGGGTATGGAATAAGAAAGTCTTTCTTGTATGTTTATCTATAAATTTTTTCCATAGTTAATAAAAAATACTTACTTACAAAAAGTAATAATAAATTATTTAACAATTTTAATTTTAATTGTAAAATGATTTTCTAAATAATGATTATAAATTTTTATATGTATTAATTAAAATATACTAAAATTTTCATTTATAAATTATTCCATCATAAAATTATATTCAATAAATCAAAATATTAAGTCTAGTATTGTGGCTGTCATAAACTAAAGTTCGACTAAGTAAACTTTAATCAAACTCATCATCATTAATTGGAACTTACTTAATATATATAAATAAATACTTTTTTGTGTTCTTTGATTAATAAATTAAGCATTTCATAATTTTAATTGTAAAATGATTCTCTAAATAATGATCATAGTTATTATAAGATGTCATTATTTGACTAATTTATTTTTTTCATTGTATTTATTAAAGAATGATTATTTTGATGATATTATATATTTATCAAAACATAAAAATATATTAATATTATATGGTTATTAATTTTGATATGAACCTTTGTAAATATTATGATATTATTAATTTTACCATAAAAGATAGATTATTACGATGCATTACGATGTAAATATTATGATTTATTATTAATTTCACTTATTGAACTCTCTCTTCGTTATTATATTTACATGAAATTTTTTTCCATCAAATAATTTAAAACTATTGTTCATATTTGTAGAATTAAGTTGTGTCAAAAGTTTTCAAATATCTTTGAATTTTTAGAGTGGACACTCCACCCATCATCGGAGACTAATGAAGCTAAATACTTTGAAAATAGTTTCAATAGATTAGAATAACTAGTATTCAAATATTAAGATAGTCATTGATGAAAAGACCCACTTTCCAAAGGCCTTTGTATGTAATGGTTACTCTATCTCCCAAATCAAAAAATATTTCCACTCATCCCTCAGTCCTAACTCTAAAAACCCCTCCTAATCTTCTCAAGATCTCATTTTTCTACCTTGCATCCAAGGCACAACTAATAAAATATCAAAACTATTAGCCAAAGAGATTTTTTTTTTTTTTAAGTTAGGGATTGTATTAATTCCTGACAAAATATACAACTGTCGATGGGGAAATTACTTACATGGCAGTGGCGCCCTTTTGGGAAACCACCTTTGCCAAGTGTCCAAGATCCTAGGTGGCAACGGTTCCCATCTGGGAAACCACCATTACCAAATGTCCAAGAAGGAAATGAGTCATGCAAAAAAAAGTGAACTAAACTACTTAGCCACGCATGGCCAAATGCTGACAACTGTGAAAAAATTGCATAGCCAGGAGAATTGAGCCTAAGACTAGAAAAAATTAGAAACCTAGTCCAAGACGCGACTCAGCGTAGACTTGGCGCAGATGCACTTTCCCTTTGTCGCGGTCTGCTATGGCTTGTTGAATATCTTGAAGGAATGCCATCAGGGTGTCCACTCTACTCCAGCAGTCGACGTCCTTGTTCTGAATGTCGATCATGGCCAATTTGATCTCCTCCAAGTCTTCTTTTATGTTTCTCAGAGTAGCCACGGTCACGATTCGATCATCGCACATATCACAATAAGGTTGGGGGTGGGTGGAAAACAGAGAATTAGAGGGGGACCTCAGGAGGGAGGAGGAAGGAGAGAAGGAGGGACCCGAGGTGGCGAGGGGGTGATGGGGAGGGGAGGGAATATAAGTGGGACATCGAGGGGGGAGTGGGGAGGTGGTGCGAAGCCTAATGAGTTTCCAAGTAGATCAAACCAATCGAACCTACAGTCGTAGGGGTTTGATAGAGGGGAGAGGTGAGGGGCAGGGTTGCAGGGTGGCTGGGCTTGTGCAAACACAACTACAGGAGCCAATACAGGGGGAAAACCACTTCGGGGGGGTGGAAATCAACTGCAAGAGGGGGGATAGCCGCTTCAATGGGAAAGTCTGGGATGAGCGGCTTCCTTCCCCGACCCTCATACCAGGTTGCTCTTTGTTTTGCCTTTCCTCTGAGTTGGGGCAAGATGAGAGTTAGTAGCTCCCTGGAGGGGAAGAATCTGATGGTCGGTGGGCCTATAAAGGGGGAGCACCACTGCAACTTCAAGATCGAGGGGAGGTCGTACCAGAACCTGGTCGTGAAACAGAGGAAAGTGTGAACCAAGGAGGTGATGCTCTGCAAATTGTGAGGGAAAACATGAGGAAAAGAATGCCACAACTTGGATTTAGGATCAGGAAAGACAGTCTAGAGTGAAAATGACCGAGGGAGCCCTTTGCACGGTGCCATGAAGACACTCATGCTGTAGAGATTTCAGTTCGTTTGGTATGTGGGATTCAAATGGCGAGTGGAGGGTGGCAACACGTTGTTTAAACTCTTGAGGTGATTGGAGTGGGGTGACAGAGTAGGACGATTTCTAGGTGGTGTGTAGCCTGGCTAGGTGGCCTACTCAAGAATTGTGCACATCATTTTCTCGAAAACACCACATCCGGGGGAGCCAAAGAGAATATTAAAACCGTCTTCAAAATTTAAAATGTTAAACAATTATTTTGGACCACCAAGGACAAGTTGGACGTGATGATGGGCCCATGAGCTTGCCAAATTCCCTTCTCTTATGGAAAATCATATATTGGTCAAAGTACCAGAACATTTAAAGATAGGATCAATGAACAAATCACTAAAACTACCCATAATTGCATATATAAATATTCTATTGTTGAGCACTCCTTTGATTCTAAACACCTCATTTGCTTTGAAAAAAGTAAAATTCTTTCTTAAACAACCCACTACACCTCACACATCATTTGGGAGGCTCTCAAAATTGAAAAACACCTAGAAAATTGTAATCGAGAAGATGGCTATGGACTAAGCCATTCTTGGAAACCTATTATTCATCGCCTTGAACATGAAACCTAATTTGGGTAGGTTTTCTTGTTCCTCTCTTTTCTTTAACTTGGTTCAAAATATATTTAACCTCTCTTTTTATTCATCCTTTTACAATTAACCCTTTTGGGATTACTCTCCTTTTTCTTAGGTATTTTAGAATTGATTTTGTCCCCTTCCCTTTTATTCATTTTCAGTTTAATTTTTAATTATTTTTTACTTTTAATAACAAATTTCTTCACATCTTAACCACTAATTGAATAATTAAATAATTTATCACTTTATCATTGGACTTTCTTCCTTTCATCAATGACTATCTTAATCTTCTTATCCTATTTATTCTAATATCTTGGAACTCTTTCCCCATTCTTTACCTTCATTGGTCCCTGTTGATGGGTGGATTGTCCACTCGAAATGTTCAGGATGTTTCAAACATTTTGACACATTTTAATTCCAAAAAGATGGAAACCAATATTACTAGCTATTAAAAACTTCATTCTCAAATAATTAAAAACATTAAGACCCCTTTATTTAATTGTTAGGATCTCCACTACTTTCCAACTAATACAATACTAAATTTAAAAAATAAGAAAAATAATAGAGAAGCACATCTACATTAATATCAAGTGAATACACCACTTTCTAAATCATATTGATTCCCACTATGTTAAGTTTCAAACCTTATCACTTTAATCCTGGTTTAGGAAAGATTGTACTCTCTAGATTGATAAAGAAACCAATAGTATGGTGTGATTTGTACAGACAAGCATACATCGTGGAGCACATAGAAAACAATATGGGTTTGTCTAGAAGACCTATGTAGAAGAAAATTTGAGGAAACATACCATGTGTCGATCTACTACCCACACTTTTAACATTTATCTTTTTCTAATCCAAAAGTGAAGGCCCAACTAGAAGGAGGTTGCTAGTGGTTGGTGAATTTCCTACCAATGAAACAATAGATTGAAGGGTATGCCCAGGAAAAATTGAGTAAACTATAGTTTCCTTGGATAATGTGCATATCTCCTTAAAGTTGATATTTGTATAATTATTTCTTGCACTCAAACGATTATGCTCAATCATAGCATGATCTATACAAATTGGGTTGTTTGATAGGATGGTGTTTTCATGGGGTTTGAGTTCTTCATAAAATACATAATTTTTTTTCTTTCTAAGAATATTGTCGAGAAAAATACTCTATAACGTTGGGTAGTTATTCAATTAGTAATATCTCTCATCCTTGAAACATATAGAAGTTATGTTCGAGCATTATAGCTCAACCATAGTAATAATAGTGCATGTTAAACTAACAATACAAGCTTGTTTGAGTGCATCCTCATCAATCTAGTTGTATACAAGTTGGTGGTTTTAAATCCATGATATCTCATTTGAGTGAGGTGCAACTTCTAGAATTGTTGTTTCATATCCAGAATCTGTGCATAACAAACTTTATAGTCTATAGTTAATTATTTGGCAGGAGTAGGAAGAGGGGTGTACATGACCTTATTCTTAGTGATCGGTTTGGAAATAACATAGGTGGTGTAGGAACTGATATAGTTGTCGACATCCGGTCGAAGCTTTGGCCAGTATAAATGTTTCTGCAACACTGCCACTATAGTTTTTACGCCAAAGGGTCCTCCCACCTAACTGTAGTGAGCTTCCCAAATCAACTTCGCACGCTCGCTTGATGGAATGTAGATATGGCCCATAGGACACAACAACCCATCCTAAAGATGGAAATTAGTGACCATTGAATTGGCTCCCAACATTTGGTAGGTGGTGGAGATGTGAGGGTCTATCTCATAGAGGTGGGGCCATCTAAAGGTCTCGTAGCTGCATGAGTCTAACACTATGGTGAGTGTCGTGACTAGTGGTCGGCTAAGGAAATCAACAACTCGGTTGGTACTTCCTGTTTTATACTTGATGTTGAGGTGGGCCTATCGTAATTATGTGGACTACTTATGATGGCGATCATTCTGCAATTTTCCTTTGGTCTGCATAAACTGTAGTGGTTGGTGATCAATGTGGACAACTATCTCCTTCCCAAGAATGTAATGTCTCCACTGGCGGCATGCTTTCACAATGGACTACATTTGTTTGTTGTAAGTAAGGTACTTACGGACATCATTAGATAGTGTCTCACCATGATATGCCACCGGGTGGTTGTGTTGGGTGAGAACAACACCCACATCATAGTCGAAAGAATCTATCTCGATCTCAAAGGGATGTTTTAGGTCTAGTAATGAAAGTAATGGGGATGATCATAAAAAAGTATTCAAGTCATCGAAGTCTTGTTGTTGGTACATTCCCCACACAAAGTTTTCCTTACCACCACCTCTGGTTACTTGGCTGAGGGCCCATGTGATATGAGAGAATCCCAACATGAACCTCCGATAGAAATTGGTGAGGCTCAAGAAGCTCTAAAGTTTAGTGAGTGTGGTTGGGGTTGGCCAGTCATGGATGACATGGATCGTGGTTGGATCCACATGCACACCATGTAGATAAATGATGTATCCTAATTAATGGACCATATCCATGTCGAAGGATCATTTTTCCAAGTTTGCATATAGTTTGTGTTGTCACAGGGTGTGCACAACCTGTTGAATATGGTGCAAGTGTTCTACCCAATTCCTGTTGTAGATAAGGATGTCATCCATATAAACCACTACAAACATATTGGTGAAAGGTCATAGGATATCATCCATCATCCTCATAAAATTTGTTGGAGCATTTGTCAAACCAAAGGGAATGACCAACCATTCAAAAAGATCTTCTTTTGACTTGAAGGTGATCTTCCATATATACATATGTTCTATTGGGACCTGGTGGTAGCCATACTTCAGATCCATCTTATTGAAGTATTTGTCCCCCATGAGCTGATCAAGGAGGTTGTCGATTCAGGGAATCGGGTACCGGTCTAAGACTGTTATTTTATTCAGGGCCTAATAATCAATGCAAAGTCGCCAGGTCCCATCTTTCTTATACACCAGCATGAGTGGGCTTCCACAAGGCAATGAGTTGGGACGTATGTGCCCCTTGTGGAGAATTTCTTGGATATACCTCTTGATCTCCTTGTTTGTATTATCAATAACATCATCGTCTAAGTATCACCAAGCCATCTGAACAAATGTTGCAAATTCGAATATATCAACAAGCTTCATGATGCAAGAAACTAGGTCATTCTCATTGATCATTTGATGAATTTTAGATCATTGTTCTTCGACAAGATTTTTCCTATTGATTGATATCTTCTCTTTAAAGTAAACAACCCTAGGTTGAATTGAGGAAAACTCATTGTGGGAAATATCCTTATGATCCTTGTGCGCTAACTATGCTAACTCCTACACACATATTTGTATAAACTACCAAGAAGCCACCGATATCATATCGGTAGACATCATATGATCAATGAAATCCTTTGTATTTTGGACATTAGTGATAGAGAAAATGGAGGAAAGAATAAGTTGGTATTTCTCTATTTGTTTCCTAGGACCAATAATGATGGCTAGTAGGAAAGGAATATGGCATGTAATATTATATCCTAGCACTTTTATAGGAGACAATGTCTAGGTAGAATTTGATGAGATTTATTTTCATACGGCCAACCATTTGGACCAATTATGAGATTCACCCAGACATCATAAGATTTATTAGTAATAAAAGGAGAAGTATCCTTATTATGATCCCAATTCATATATCCTATGATAGTGACATTTTCTAGAGTATTCAACAGATTCAAAGATTCGTTTTTCTAAAATACACAATCTTCATTATACGTTTGATGCCATTTTGGAGGAGCAAGACCAGGGCTTTCTAAGTGAGTGGTAGTGACCATTAGTTATGGGCCCATGCTAGTGTCTACATCAATAATACATAATTTTTCCCCCTAATTGAAGTTCCATAGGATTTACAATGTAATTCCTCAATAGGTAAGTTGTTTAAGTGTATGGAAAAGTCTGCTCAAAGCAGATCATGTTGTCGAGAAATTTAACACTGCTACTTAGCCCAAATGTTGGAATGTCTAAATAGATCATACATATTTGGAACAATTTCTTGAAAATAAATAAAATGAACATGATGTTCCTCAATGAGATATCCCAATGCTTCCATCCTCACATATTGTACCTCCAATTCTACTAGGAACCAAACATTATATGTGAAAAAGACTAAAGTAGTGTCACGTTCACTATTAGTTTAAAACATTGCAACTAAGTCCACATGTGCATGAAATGTGATGCTAATTTAGCAAATTATAACTTGTCATTGGTTGCATTAGGTAGTGACTCATTAGGAATTAAATAAGTAGTATGCTTAGTCTTGCATTGCAAGGGAAAACCTTAAGCCTTGTCAAGAACATCCTAATAGTTATGTATTAGATTATATAGGGATGTAAGGAACTATTGTATTGTAGTATCTGGTTTGATCAGATGCACCACACATAAATGGAGGAATTTCTTGTGAAATACCTTCTTAACCATTACACGACTAGTAAGAAGCTATGAGAGTACATCAATAGCAAGTTTAAATGTGTGAATCAATTTTCACCATGGAACAAATTATACTGACTTATACCTACATCGTAGATGGCTTTGTGACTTTATTAGTGAAAAAAAACCAAATATGAGATAAAATCAAGCCAATGGGAGTAACATCACATTCCACAATTTCTTGAAAAGGAGACATAACCAATGTGACCAAGCCGTGATGATTAGCTAGGGAATTATTTCCATTATTGGTGATCCATGGAAAATGGTATGGGTGAACATGGGGAGTGTTGGGGAGATTTTGAACTAAGAGAACAAAGCGTATTATAAAATTTGTTTGACTACCATTAAGGAGGATGAGGTGATAAAGGCAGTCCTAGATTTGGTAATTATGGGTAAACAAGGATTCTCTATCAGTTGGGGAATAATGGTGGGTCATATGGACTAAACTTGGATCTAGGGTGGTAGTGTTTGAGATTTCAATGATCTTTGACAAACACAAAAATGTTCTACATGCAAGAGAAGTGTCCCATTGCTCATAAAAGAAGGCCTTGGGAGGAGCTTGATGGTACAATACATGACACTCAAATGAGTGTGTACAATATTTATGAAAAGAGAATTAAGAGAGTTTATGACATGCATGAGAATTGTTTCTAGGTAGTGGAGGAAAGGTCATTGTAGGCCCACCGGATGAATGAAAAGGAGTACGTGAATATAAAGAAGTAGATGAAGAATAAGGAGAGAATATGTGTCACTTCCCCAGATTTGGTTCTACTGTAAGAACTCTTTTAAAGGATTTCAACCTTGGTGTGTAAATAGGGAAAATAACTAGCAATTAAATTTATAGAGACATAAATGTATAGATATCTTATAGATAACTATACATGGAGCTTAATGAATTGATTAGTATAACGTTGAAGTGATTGAACATAGAACTAACTATGATGAAGTTATCATACACATAAATATTTTTAATACTTGGATGGGTAAAACTACTACCATAATGCCTCACAATAGTTTTTCCAAGAGGTCATATGGTTTTAATTCGAATGTGAATCCTTTAGATACAAATGGAGGATGGAAGAATCATGGAGGTTCTGAAATCACTCAAGTATTATCCCATCTAGGTTTAGTACTACCCATTCAAGTTTCATCGCATTCACCATCTTGGGATAAGAGTCAAAATACATGGATACATTTTGAATCCAAGCATCAATATTTTCACCATCAATGTCACCAAAATGCCTAGGCAAGGTAATATTGGACTTTAAGCCTAGAGATTCTAGAGTGATTGATGAGGGCCCATTTAGTTTGGTTAGGGATTGCAACACTTTCTCAACTTGTCAATGAGTACTCTAGAAGTTGTTAGGGATTGCAACACTTTCTCCAACTTGTCAATAGTACTCTAGAGAAGTTGTAATGAAGAAGCCTTTGAGATTTACTAAAAGGTAAATTTATCTTTTCTAGGTGCCACATAGTAGATCCATTGAGAATGAGGTTGTTTTGGTATGCCACAAATTTGATTAGAGACTTCAATCAAGTTTGTTTTTCTTTTTTGAATATGATTTCATAGATTAAGTCAAACTTTTGGAAGTGGAGGAGCATGCCTCCAATAAGTTGGTTTTTGTAGGAGTAGTAATCCAATGAGGAGTAGGCCTCATGATAGGTGTAGATAAATCTTTAGGAGATACATAGATTTGAACTTCTAAGGAGTAGGAATCATGATCAGTGTAGGTCAATCTATAGGAAACTTCTGCATACAATATTTAGAAACCACAAGAGTGAGAGACATATAGAGAAAGAACATTTGGGGAAAAATGAACTCCTTGAGCTCTTAATTTCTTGTTATATTTATATTAAAAATACTTCAATTAGATTGTACCGAGTCACACACATTAAGACCCATTTATTTAAGTCTCGAGCTCACCACTACCTTCCAATAATCACAATACTAAATGACGGAAATAAGAATAATAATAAAAAAGACAACTACATTAATATCAAATATTTGAACTTCTTCCTAGATAAAATGAAACTAGGTACAATAATTGTAGTGAGAAAGCAAGTAAATTTTAGAAGTATAAGGGCCACGTGTAAAGTATGTGACATAACAAGTGACATAAACAAGCTTTAAAATATTTAAAATAAATAAATGACAATATGGTAAAGATGTGCAATATTTGTAACTATAAATGAAAATAATAAAAAAAAGTAATGAAAGAAAGGAAAACAAGAGAATATATATGTTCTCTTGTTTTCCTTTCTTTCATTACTTATATATATATGACGATGATGATGATGATGATGATGGTGGTTAGGATCCACTGTATAGGACTTTAAGAAAGGTAAGGGATTACTTGGACTTCTTTCGAATTTTATTTTTATTCTAAAAAATCATTAAGAGAAGTGTTCCAAGATTACCATGATTTTGATGAGTTAAAAGGTTAGGAAAGTTGGTATTGTGACAAATATTTTAAAATTGAGATCTAATTTGGGTATATGTAGGAAATTCTAGGAGAACGTGTTCTTCATCTTTAATCCTATTAGTGTCACAAAGATGATAGATTCTTTCAACCCATAGTGTCTTGGAAATTCTCTAATGCAGAGTTTCACATGGATCTCAAGAGAGTTTGTTCTTATTTTAACAATGTTGATTTTATCCTTTACGCTAGTCAAAACAAAGAGATACTTTTGATCTTCTAGATCAGGGTTGACCATAAGCTTGTGATAAATATTGATTCTGAGATATTTGTATGAAAGAAATTCCTCCAAAAAAAAAATTTCATATACATAATTAAAGTAAGTGATCTTCTTGGATTTAATTAACATATATTTCATTTTTTCAGTGCTAATAATCATACCCATACTAGAGAAAAAATCCTTGAGGATTCTAGTTGCATGTTGAGATCATAGGAATTCCTCTCCATAAGAATAATTACAACAATGTAAATAGGAAAATGATGACTATACCGGTGAGAGTTGGGATGACACAACTATCTTCTTTCAAATATTCTTCTAATTTTTCAATGTATATGTTGAAAAGGGTAATGGACAGGTGAAAACCTTACTTGAATCCTATATTATAGTTAATTTCTTCCAACCAACAATGAGTGTCCCTAAAATTGGAAATAACGTTCTCATACAACCTTACCACAAGACCTCTCAACTTGAAACAAACCTTTAGCTCTTCTGATATATTCCCAAGATTCATCAGAGGCACTGTGTCAACAGATTTTCTAAAGTCAACAGAACAAAAAGGAGACTGAATTTATTATTGAAACACTCCTTCACAATGATCTTAAGTGTAACAAGGCGGTCCATAGTTGAATGATAGATCATAAATCTTGCTTGGCCTTTATCCCTTTCTCCATGGCTTTGTAGCCATATGCTAATCTTCTTTTCCAAAATAACTCTATATAGCTTGGGTAAAATGGGGCTTTTTATTGCACAAACTGTAGGTTGGGGAAAGCCCGACCCAATCCACGGCGTAACGATAACAGTGGGAGGATTTACCTAAGGTGACAATGGGTATTGTGCGATAACATGCCTAATGATAATTATCCTATAATTAGATGGATTGCTTTTATACCCACTTTAAAAAATAGGTTCAATGAGGCTTTGTGTCCAAGGTTTACAAAAGACCTACTTGAATCCTAAATTAAAGAGCTTGTGTATGTGAGGAATGAGGCTAGGCCCTCCAATTTTTAATATTTCATATTGGTATCCTTCGATGTTTTTAGCGTTCCTTTTTTAGAGTCGCTTAACAATATGTCTTCTATAGAAAAACCTTTATCCTTTGTAGAAATTTTTTTAATGTTATCTATTGCATTAGGTGATTTATATTATTCATATTATTTTCTTTAATCTTATGAATAATTTTTCTTATAGAAACTCTTAGGATCTAACTTAGATAAGTGCAAAAACTTATCTTGCTTTCTATTTATATATTACATTTTCCCCTTTTAATTAGGACTTTAAACCTATTTATGTTATCTCATATTAAATATTCATTAAAGATATCCCTAATAATCTTTCTAACAATTTTAGACTAGTTGACTAATTATATATATATAATTAATTTTTATTCTTTTTTAATTATTACTTTATCCCTATTTCAATTTCTTTTAAATTCCGAATTAAAATAAATTTACATCACTAACAATTTTAAGAATTAATCATGTTCAAAATATAATATATTTCTTAATGTAAAAGGCTAAAACCATCATAATTATAAAATATAGCAAGAGAGTTACGTGAAACATCTACAAATCCTAAATCGATTTGGTTATTGCTAAACTATTTTATAGGACGATTGGAAAATTTATGCCTGAAATTTTTATATGTGTAAACATATTCATATGGGCTGATAATCAATTATCGTCACAATTGCTTACGACTATATGAAGGACATGAATAGTAGTCTTACTAAGAAACTTCTATTTTGGTGGGGGTACATTGGACACCTCACGAATACTAATACAGATATTGATTTTGAAGAAACTGGAAACAAGCACAACTTTGAAAACGGGTTAATATTTTAACATACAGATAGTGATTTTGAAGAAACTGGAAACAAGCACAACTTTGAAAATGGGTTAACATTTTAACAATGCTTGTTTTCCTTTTTGGGTTGGGAATTAAAGAATATCATTCATGGCACATGTTACTTTGAGGATATTTAGTTAGATATTAAAGATATCTATTCTCAAAATTAAACTTTGGTTAGTGATGAAAAATTTCCACCAATTAATTACTGGATCACAATTTATTCTACTAAAAATTTGAAAAACATGGGGGTGGGTTTTGATGCACTTATATGTGCATGGGTTAGAATACTATTTAATATAATATCTATAGGTACAACCACACATTCGACCACTATTTCAAGATTTCCCCATAACTCTAAGTTAGGCCTTTAGGAAAATTGAATATTTCCCAACAATGAGAAACTCCTCGTTGGATCCAACCCCAAAGTGTCCCATAACTCCATGTTAAACAAACTAAACCTTACTCAATATTTTAACAATTTCAATCCACCAACCATAAATATTCAACAACTTCAATATTGGAAAAATCTCAAAAATTCTTTGACGATTCCTCGGTAACTTTTGAAAAAAATTCTTTGACATGGACTGGGTAAACATGTGTGTAAGATAATCACTTGATCCCTGGATCTGCAAAACCGGAATTCAACCTGAGCGTCTCCTACATGTTGTCTAATAAAACGACGACTTTTATTAGTATGGCCATAGGACACCAGATTGTTTGCCATATCAATATTAGAACGGTTATCACAATAAATAATATCGAGCATACCTTTTTACTGTTTCAAACCATCCAAAAATATTTCTGGGTTACTCTGGGTCAAGTAACGTTATAATAGAGAGAAGTTATAAGGGTTATAGGCTATTAAGAGCTAAGTTGATTATCTTGAGTGGATGAATAGTGTTGTAGTTATAATGTAAGAAGTAGTCGGATCAAATTCCTGACCGTTTATTTATATTGTTGAGATTGTTAAATCTCACTATCCACGATTTACCCTAATGATAAAATATTGTCTATATCTCTCCTCTATTGCTGTATTTTCCAGTTTCAAACATAGTATGAGAGGGATATGTTTTTAATAATCTGTGAGAAGAATTAGGGTAACTGCCAGATCTGAAATAATTATGCAAGTTGAGTCTCATTGTGATCATGCGACTTGTGTTTGTGATAGCCGCCATTAAAAGAATCTACTCTGCCCCCCGAAGAAAGCAGCCACCATTACAAGAAAGAAAGCCCGTCACAGAGCCCGTATCATTGTGACCGTGCGACTTGTGTTTGTGGATTTACGCCGTCATATAGTCGCAATTTAAAGAATTCAACTCTGCCCCCAGAGGAAAGCAGGCACCATTAACGGAAAGAAAGCCCGTCACACAGCCTTAATTCTACATATTTGATTTTTTTAAGTAATTTTTATGACGAAGAGAACATAAGTATATTATTTCTTAGACTTTAAAAGAGGAAAATTTTCACCCTTCCAAGGTAAAGATCCAGATACAGTTGATGGATAAAAATTTGTGGGAAATAGTTAATGAGATAGAAATAAACACTATAGAGGATAGTAAATTCCTTAAGTATCAAGCTAGAGATAATAAAACTAAGGCAATCATAGGACTAGCCAGATTTCATTCATATCCACACCATATTGACGTAGATAAAACATCTTAGCAAGTCCGGTGAATTGATTAAGTTTTTTTTTTTTGGTTATACATGGCAAATTCTTTTTTCAAATTACAGTTTTTCACATTAAAAAAGAAAGTGGAACTAATATTTCCAACTATAAATGTGCTCAAATCTCTTATAATAAAAACAGTAGTCTAAACATTCTACAAAACTATTTTTCTCTGTAATTTTTTCTCTATAATGATCTGACTTTCGCACTAAGCCAAAGGATATTGCTGACTAAATAAAAAAGGTCGACTACAGACGAAGAAAAACAATGTTAAAACTATCTTAAGAAAGTTTGTTCTTGGCAAGAAACAGGAACAACATAAGAATGGAAAAATCAAAGCAATGAAAATTTTGGATCTTACTATTGTAAGAATGCAAAGCATATTGTGTAGAAGACCAATGATAGTGGAAGAACTCACAATTGAAGATTTTGTGATTGACTTTGAAATAAAATTGTGTCAATGAACTAGAAATTAAGTATTTGTTTTAAGGGGTTGAAATTAAGTATTTGTTTTAAGTGGCTGAATATTTAAAGTAGGGAAGATTTTGACGCAGTTTAGGTTAATATGGATTGTTGTATCTAATAATTTAAGTGTTCCTGAATTTTAGAGTTGAAGAAGGGGGAGTCTCGGAACTTAGGAATATAGTAAAATGAAACAAAATAATGTTGGTGCATGGTTGTAAAACCCTAGGTTCAAGTTATCTAATTAACAAAACTCTTCAAACACTGAAGCATCACCTACATGCAAGTGAAGTCTCTCCCAAGGGATCTATTGGAGATGTAGGAACCAAATTTCTGTGTAGTTAGCGAATGTGAGACGATCAACTTATTCATTCTTACTTATCTACTCATTGCACATTCTCCTGTGTGGTATTCCTTGATTAATTGGTGAATCTAGTTCTTTAGCACCATTATACTACAAATTATGACATACATTATTCATTGTAGCATTCTTAACTACTACGGAGTGATCATATAATAAACAGATCTAGTCTAACATGCATAAAGAGAATATTCATGATCAATCACATAAAAAAGAAAGTGCATACATAGTAATTAATGTTGTTCACCGAACATCGGGCTATGTCGACAACGACTGGCTTCTTTATTTTTCTTTCTGTAATCGTCTCAGGCTTGCACATTCATACATAGATCATGATCTCTCTCTCCCCATCTTGCATAGCCGCTTTGTAGTGCAAGCCTCTCTCTGCAACTTCAACCTAAACAATCAGAGATAGACTCATTCATTCCCATTATATTCTCTCACTCACATCGCTTAGTGTCAACCACCAACATCAACAACCTATTCTACCCAACCCATTACATATTTATACATGGATTCTAGGGCTCAAAACCTTACTTTCTTAACCCCAAAACCCAATTACAACTCATTCTGACTCATTACAACTCAGGTTGACTCGTTGCTCGACTGTGTTTTTTCATGCTTTTGCGCCTGCATGCTGCTTTTTCCTTCTTGACTACTCGTCTTCGTACTTTTCATGTCCCTTTTCTTTTGCATGTCGAACTATTGTCCCTTCTTTTTGCCCATTTTATCACCCAATTGTATTCCCTTTCTTTATTCTCCTTCTTTGTTCCCATACTTTTATTCTTCGCTAAGTATGCTTTTACTGCGCTTTTCAATCCTAGAAGTGCCCTTGTTGCATACTCTTCTCCTACCTTTCCTTCTCTCTTTTGTTTCTTCCCACCTCCTCCATAGTTGGGATTTTCCTCAAAAATCTATCCAAAATGCATGTCCAACAAGCCCCCAACAATCACCTATGGCTCATCCTGATCCACTCAGCCTTGTTGTGTCACACTCCTCCATGTCTCCATGAACTTTTGGGAGGTGTCATTTGTTGTCATGACTTCCTTTGCCACTTCTACCTTTGTTACCAACATTTCTTCTATGCCCTGCGTAGTTGGGGTTGTGGGTTTCACCTCAGTGTCGTGTGCTACTTGCTTCACTTTTCCCTATGCAGCTGCCAATTCCCTTATCACCCTTAGTACATCATCTTGCATCAGTCCTCAACACTATTGAAGGATCTTTTGTTGGTCCTGTATCTTTTCGATTTGGTCATATGATTTTCTTTGTGCCAAAATGGTCATCATTCATTCAATAAGTGGTAGAATGTTTATGCTCTTCGTTGCCCTCTGCACATTTTCATGCACATCCTGCAATCTGGCTTTCATTACTTTCATTTATGGATCATTTACCAGGTTTGTTCAACCATATTTTATGAGCAGAACAAAATGAATACATATTATTAAAATATGCTTAACATAGAATAACATAGAATAAAATATGCTTATTAAAATATGCTTAAATAAGTTGAAACTATAAAATGCAACAGAAAACAAGCTTGCTAGAATGGTGGTGTCTTATCTCTGAGAAGAGATGTGATGATTTCCCTCATTTGCAAGAATATGATTACAATGAGGCTCTGAAGACCTTTTTACAATAAAAAGGAATGTCAAAAACCATAGACATCCAAAAACTTAACCCTAGGAGATGAAGCGACAAAAGTCATGTGGGCCCCATTTGGGTAAGTTAGTTCAACTTCACGATGTCATAATGTTTTCATACAATCTTCATTTTAGGCGTACGTTAGTGCGTTGGAAAGGTATAAACAAGATGAATGATTTTCAACTTGCCCGGGTCAATGTCTCTAGTAGCCACCTAGGCCCCAAATCCCCAAGAAACGTCGTTTAGGGCCTCAAAATGGCACCAAAAGTTTGAAACCCAAAAAAGCTGTCAAAATACTACCAAGGTGGAAAAATGTTTTTTGAGCCAATGGAATAGGTGGGTGGCCACCGATATCCACCTGGATAAATCCTCCATCCTTAGGAAGAAATGGTCTCCATTGCGTTGAGTTCCCCATCAGATGACGAAATTTATGCAGAATTTGGTCCTGAGTGAGCCACTTGCCTTGGTGCAAGAGTTTCCCTGCTTTGACGACTTGATAAAGTTGGATCCTTTGTAGTCGACTTCCCTTGATCTGTGTGTCCACAATCTGATCATTGAATGCATGTTGCATGCAGTCATGGTTGAACTATGTTGGTGTCAACTTCTCTGCTATCTCTGAGGTGTCCAATAATGGTGGGAAATATGGTTGAAGGAGAGCCACGTTGAAGACTTGGTGCAGGCCAAGGAAAGGGGGAATGTTGAGCTCAAAATCATTATCACCCAGAAACTTGGTGATGATGTATGACCCATAAAGGAGTGGGTGAAGCTTCTGATGGGTCCCTATAAAGTGTTATTTTTGCAAGTGCAACCAAACTTTGTCGCCCACCTGAAACTTATATGGCACTCAATGTTGATCATGGCATTGCTTGTACTTTGCATTAGACTTCTCTAGAATACCCTGAACCTATTTGCATATGTGATGGATCCTCACAATGAACTGGGTGGATTTGTCAACTTCTGGTGGAGAAAGGGACGAGTTGACCGAGGTGGTCGCTAGGGGTAGTGCAACATCCATGGGGCCCAATGGTTGGAATCCCAACCGAACCTAAAAGGGGTTGTGGCCAATTAAGCTATGCAAGGCAGGGATGATTTTAAGGATTGAAATTTATTTTTAAATGTAAAAACCTTGGCGAATCTTACTAATCCTTCATATCTCAACTATAAATGTTTTTGTAAAAATATTCAAATTTCTAAGTATTTTATATAGTTTTTATAAAATTTTCGTGATTTTTAAGGTAAATTAATTTTATCCTATAGAATTCGAGCGAATCATTTTTAAAATAGCGAATATCATTTTTGGAAAAACCATGGAAAATTAGCCCATGAGCGAAATTTAGCCCCTAAAATAATCCCTAAATTGTAGGGCTTGATTGTAGCTATGTTGGACATAGGGAAGACTCTCATCCCATGTGCAAGGGTGTTTTGAATTGTACATGCATAGCATATGTATGATCATCCAATTGACGACCTCAGTTTGGTCATTTGTCTTGGGGTGGAAGGCAGTTGATTTGGTGATCTTGGTATCCAACAGTGACCACAGGCTCGACCATAATGTGTTGAGGAACCAACTATCACGGTATGAGATAATGGTTTTTGGGATAGGAAAATGTACCCATACTCATTCAAAGAAGATCTTGGTAGTGGATTGTGCTATGATGTTCTTCTTGCAGGTGACTAGAATTGTCATCTTGGAAAAGCGATCAACAACCACAAAAACACTGTCATTTCCCCTCTTGGTGGATGGGAGGCCTGACATGTAGTCCATTGAGATGGATTCCCACAACATGTCAGGAGTAGAAGGAGGGGTGTACATGCCCTTCTTCTTAGTGATCAGTTTCAAAATAACATAGGTGGTGCAGGAACTGATATAGTTGTCGACATCTGGTCGAACCTTCGGCCAGTATAAATGTTTCTACAAGATTGCCACTGTATTTTTGATGCCAAAGGGTCCTGCCACCTGACTGTAGTGAGCTTCCCAAATCAACTTCGCACGCTCGCTTGATGGAACGTAGATATGGCCCATAGGACACAACAACCCATACTAAAGATGGAAATTAGTGAACATTGAATTGGCTCCCAACATTTGGTAGGTGGTGGAGATGTGAGGGTCTATCTCATAGAGGTGGGGCCATCTAAAGGTCTCGTAGCTGCATGGGTCTAGCACTATGGTGAGTGTCGTGACTGGTGGTCGGCTAACGAAATCAACAACTCGGTTGGTACTTCCTGTTTTATACTTGATGTTGAGGTGGGCCTATTGTAATTATGTGGACTACTTATGATGGCGATCATTCTGCAATTTTCCTTTGGTCTCCATAAACTATAGTGGTTGTTGATCAATGTGGACAACTATCTCCTTCCCAAGAATGTAATGTCTCCACTGGCGGCATGCTTGCACAATGGAGTACATTTGTTTATTGTAAGTAAGGTACTTACGAACATCATTGGATAGTGTCTCACTATGATATGCTATGGGGTGGTTGTGTTGGGTGAGAACAACACCCACATCATAGTCGAAAGCATCTATCTCGATCTCAAAGGGATGTTTTAGGTCTGGTAATGAAAGTAATGGGGATGATCATAAAAACTTATTCAAGTCATCGAAGGCTTGTTGTTGGTTCATTCCCCACACAAAGTTTTCCTTACCACCACCTCTGGTTACTTGGATGAGGGCCCTTGTGATATGAGAGAATCCCAACATGAACCTCCGATAGAAATTGGTGAGGCTCAAGAAGCTCTAAAGTTTAGTGAGTGTGGTTGGGGCTGGCCAGTCATGGCTGACATGGATCGTGGTTGGATCCACATGCACACCATGTAGATAAATGATGTATCCTAATTAATGGACCATATCCATGTCGAAGGAGAATTTTTCCAAGTTTGCATATAGTTTGTGTTGTCACAGGGTGTGCACAACCTATTGAATATGGTGCAAGTTTTCTACCCAATTCCTGTTGTAGATGAGAATGTCATCCATATACACCACTACAAAACTATTGGTGAAAGGTCATAGGATATCGTCCATCATCCTCATAAAATTTGTTGGAGCATTTGTCAAACCAAAGGGAATGACCAACCATTCAAAAAGATCTTATTTTGACTTGAAGGTGATATTCCATATATACATATGTTTTATTGGGACCTGGTGGTAGCCATACTTCAGATAAATCTTACTGAAGTATTTGTCCCCCATGAGCTAATCAAGGAGGTTGTCGATTCAGGGAATCAGGTACTGGTCTAAGACTGTTATTTTATTCAGGGCCTAATAATCAATGCAAAGTCACCAGGTCCCATCTTTCTTATACACCAGCATGATTGGGCTTCCACAAGGTGATGAGTTGGGACATATGTGACCCTTGTGGAGAATTTCTTGGATCTACCTCTTGATCTCCTTGTTTTCTAATAGAAAACGATGATAGACAATCCCATTAGGTAGTGGTGCGCCTGGGGTCAGATAAATGGGATGCTTGACCTAAAATTGCAGAGGTACCCTGGTAGGAGAGGAGAAGATATCTGAGTATTCTTCCAAGAACTTATCCACTTTCTTCTATTGTGTGGAGAGATCGATCACAGAGGCCCTGGAAGTGGCTATGATCTTTCGCTCACTCTCAGAGAGAATCAAGAAGAAGAGAAATTTCCCAGTCTAAGAGATGACCTTCCTACATTACTTGAAAGAGATCAAGGAAATAGAACTAGGAGGGACTACCTCGGGTATCTATACAATTTCCTTTTCAAAGTAATAATAACACTAAGGGGCCTACACTCATATACAACATGATGTTTCCATAAATAAGGTTGGACCAAAAGAACATTACAAAATTCAAGACGAGAAACATCACACAATTCCTCGTCTTTGAAGGGCTTGATGTCCTACGACAGTCAACACTATTGGATGATGCCAAGATCGCTTCCTTAGTAGAGCCATCCAATGGTGTAGGGTTTTTGGTGTGGCATTGTCGGTAGGGCCAGTCGCTTGAAAACCTCTACTGGTATGAGGTTCTTTTGGCTACTGCTATCAATTATCAAGTGTAATGGGGTTCCTTTTACCCACATCTATGAATGGAAGAGGTGCTCGCCTTCTTCTAGATCATCGGGTTCACCAGGCTGGAGCTTGGTGGTAGCAACAGTCGCACTAGGTTCCGCGTCATTGATATGTCTTCCCCTTTTTGTTTCTGACTCAGATTTAGAACTCATATCTGATTTAGAGGCTTTCACTTCGGTCACCAGTGACTACTTTGAGCGACAATCAACAGTGTTATGCCAAGGCATTTTATGGAAGCTGTACCACTTCTCGGTATATTTATTTGTATTTTCGGTGTCCTTATTTTCTTGTGGCTTGGACTGGTTGTCCTAATACTATCCATCTTTTCTCTTTCCTTTGTTCTATAGGTTGGGGTTGCTCTCTCCTAGATTTTTTTGTGAGTAGTTCCCAGGCCCAAATTTCCACATGTTTTGTTTCAGCTTCTACTCGATTTTGACGACATATCGATAGGCCACACCCAAGGATGAGATGCCAAGAAATTTCATTTTGGTCTGGATGTATCTATGGAGAGAACCATGATACTTGAGCACCAGATGTCACTCAAAATATTTGATACCCAACTTGGTGTGCAAGGTATGGAAGATATTTGTGAACTTTGTCATTGCTTGATCTCTTTCTTGTTGCAGTGTGGTCCATTTGGTATACAGGTCATCATAACTTCTGACATGGTATTATTGTTCCTTAATAGCATCCCTGAAGGATACCTAGGTGTTCGTGACTATAAATAATGAGGCTTCCTCTATTTCCTTTTACTCACAGAGAGTTTCCCACCAATATTTGACATGGAGAACGACTTTGAGGAGAACAAAAGTAATATTTTCTCTATTCGAAAAGTTATGGATAGAAAAATACCCTTCTAGTAGATTCAACCACTTGTCTACAACATATGCATCTACCTGACCTTAAAATATAGGAATATCGAAGTTGATTTGTACCTTGAAGGGGGTAGCGCCTCCACTCGAGGAAGATGTGTCGCCTATTAGTAGCCTCTAAAGTATTTGCTTGAAAATATCCATCATCTCGTTCCTCTTTTGCATGAGGAATTACTCAAGAAACATTTTAAAAGGATCTCATATCCCATCATCTTTCTTTTCACCAGCTATGCGATAGATTTATTCCTCAAGAGAAACAAGTTCGAGACCTAATTCTTTGTACCCTGGCCACATTGGGAACATGCATTATGACAACAAGTAGCAGACCGCTCTGATACCACTGATCCATATTTTATGAGCAGAACAAAATGAATAAAGATTATTAAAATATTCTTAACATGGAATAAAAAATATACAGTAAAAGTGGTTTTCTATTCAATAAGGAAATAAGCTGAAATTGTAAACTGTAGCAGAAAACAAGCTTGTTGGAATGGTGGGGGCTTATTTGTGAGAAGATATGTGATGACTGCACTCATTCACAAGAATATGATTACAAAGAGTCTCTGAAGGTGGCCTTTTTATAATAAACAGGAATTTCAAAAACCCTAGACATCCAAAAACCTAACCCTATGAGATGAAGAGACAAAATTCTTGTGGGCCCCATTCGGGTAAGTTAGTACATCAACTTCCCAGGGTCTTAACTTTTGCATATGATCTTTCTTTTAGGTGCATGATAGCCCATTGGAAAGGTATAACTGAGAAGAATGATTTTCGACTTGTCTAGGTTTCTACCTTAGAAAGTCACCTAGGCCACAAATCCCTAAAAAATGTTGTTTAGGGCCTAAAAATGCCCCCAGAAGTTTGGAACCTAAAAAATTGTCAAAACACTGCCAAAAAACTCCTAAGGTGGGAAACTATTTTTCAAGCTAGTGGAATAGGTTGGTGTCCACTGATATCCACCTGGATCATTTGTGATGTAGGAGCATCGCCAACTCATCAAGCCTCACCAGCACATCAAGCGGAGATCAGCTGGATAAGCCAGCACAAAATTTTGAAATTACTTTGGGATTGTTGCGCAAGTCTTAATGAAGTCATTTAAGAGAGGGCGCACTTGTATATTGTAATGGAACTTGAGCCTTTAAGCTCTCGTCCTTAGGTAGATAGACGAAATTTATTTTAGTTAATGTAAAGTAGATAGGAATTTAATTTAGAATTGATAGCTTTAGAGCGCAAGAGGGAAACAGGATATAGACACCATCATTATACATTGTAAGATTATTCTAGAGAATCCAGGAAGAGCAAGAGCACGCAGAGAAGTGTATGGAGAACACCCATGTACATACATTTTGAATTAATAGAAAGAGTTCTGATTCAAATTTATGGATTGTGTTATTCTCTGTGTATCTATGTTAATATGCTCATGAATGTTTTGCTTCCTATCATGCATTTCTTTTATATGATGTGTATGTGATTTTATGGTTGACTTGAAGCCTGGAAGGTCGAAGGAATTAGTTTCAATTGTTTCTCTATTCTGAGCCAGAGGATTCCTGCAAGGAGTGCAGTTGAATTTGTCCGCAAGGAGTGCGTTGACAGAGGGATTCAGATAGGGACAACTTTTGTTCTAAGTTCTCAAAAGTACAGATTGGCACCAGAGCTGTGCAAGACATGCGCAGGCTAGACGAAGTCTCAGAGTTGTGATTCTAAGCCAAAGGGATTGAAAGACTACTGCTGCAGGAGTGCGCAGAGTTGAAGAACTTCAACACTTAGACGTTGTTGAATATTTGTCGCAAGGAGTGCGTGCAAGAGTTTCCTGGAGGAACTCGAAATCATGGAAAATCTTAGGAGGGATAGACCTTCAAGTTTGTTGAAGGGCCAAGACAAGAATTGTGCGTGAGCATGTCACAAAGAAGGGACGCAGGTTGGCGAACAAGTCTCGTGGAGAGACCCTTCTTGTCCATGGATTGCGTAAGGAGAAGAAGAGTGGACGGTCGGTATTCTCCGTGGAGAATCCGCGAGGTTTTGTGAGTCGTCAAATATAACAAAGGAGAAGGAAAGTTACTGAGTGAGCGTGGAGAGGCTAAGAGCTCGGGAAGAGCAGGGCTGTTGATCGGGATCACGAGGATCGTGGGTTCTACTCGTGGATCGGCATATCGAGAGTTCGTGAGTCGAGACTCCAACTCTTCGAAACGAAATTCATACGAGGAAAAATCTGGGTGCAGATTTCCCGAAAGGGAAATAGAAGAGCCTTGAGTTCTTCGGGCCGAAGAGAAAGAAGGTCCTGTGAGAGCGGTCGTGCTCCGAGGAGTTCGGTCGACGTCAAGTTGGTATCAGAGCGGGAATATATTTACTTTTTGTAGCAGAGAAGGAGTAAATACACCATGCTGCCCAGAAGAGAAAGGCAGTCACCTGATCCCAAGGATAGGGAGGTACGAAGAAGAGACAGGCCAGTAGGAAATCCAGAAATGGAGCGATAGATGAGAGATCTTCGAGCGAGATTAGAAGATATGGAGACAGCACAAAGACGCAGAGTCGGTACTAGAGATTTCAGTGATTTCGAAGTTGAAGAGGAAGTTGGACATGAAGAAGAGGTCACAACAGAATATGCATCAACCAAGCGGTTGATCAAAGCCATCTCCAGGATGAGCTCGAAAACGAAGATGGACATTCCAGTTTACGAAGGAAATTTGGATGCCGAGGAGATGCTAGACTGGATAAGAGCTCTTGACACTTACTTCGATTATGAGGATATCGAAGAGGATAAGAAGGTCAAGCACGCTGTTATGCGCTTGAAAGGACATGCAACATTGTGGTGGGACGAGCTACAAGAAGACAAACGCTGCAAGGGCAAGCAGAAGATCAGGAGTTGGGATAGAATGATTGCAAAGATGAAGGCAAAGTTCATCCCAAGGGATTATCAAATCACACTGTTCAGGAGGATGCAGAACCTGAGACAGAAGTTGATGACAGTGAAAGAATACACTGAGGAATTCTATCGACTGAACATCAGAGAAGGTCATCGGGAGAGCGATAATGAGAAGGTTTCCAGATATCTGAATGGTCTGAGATACAACATTCAGGATGAATTAAGTATGGTTACCATCAGGATGTTGGAGGATTCTTATCAGATGGCTCTGAAAGCAGAGGATAAGCTGAGCCGTAAGAAAGTTAAGCGAGGGCGAGGCAGAAGTCAGCCCGGAGGCAAGGCAGTTGCCCAAGATAAATATCAGAAACCCAAGGAGGAATGGAAGAAGCGTCAGGGTAAAGTTGAGAGAGGTGGTACCTCACAGAAAGGACCATACATTGAACAGAGAGGACAACATAATGAATAGAGGGGAGATTATGCTGACGCAAATACTTTTCCTCGTACCAGAGGCAGATGAAGAGGTCGAGGCGGAGTAATCACATGTTTCAGATGTGGGAAGAATGGGCACAAGTCATTTGAGTGTCCATAGAAAAAAAAGGACATCATAGAAGCTCACATCGCAGAAGCTCAGAGGCGTGATGTTGAGACCGAAGAAGACGCAGAAGGCGGAAGATCGCTTGGGATGCATAAAGTCCTTTTGACACCTGAGAAGGAGGTAGAAAGTTTAGCTCAAAGGACCAAACTTTTCAGAACATCTTGCAAGACCAAAGATTGGGTATGCAAGGTTATTGTGGATAGCGGTAGCACAGACAATCTCGTTTCAACCGAGATGGTGGAGAAATTAGAGTTGGAGACAACTGATCACCCGAGTCCATACAAAGTTTCGTGGCTACAGAAGGGACATCAGGTGAGTGTCACTAAACATTGTTTAGTTGAATTTAAGATAGGTGGATATAATGATAAAATACTCTGTGATGTTATTCCTATGGATGTATGTCATTTATTGCTAGGCAGACCATGGCAATATGACAGAAATGTGATTCATGATGGGAGGATGAACACATATACTTTAGAGAAGGATGGAAGGACACACAGGTTGCTTCCGATAAAGGATAAGGAGGTGAAGCCGGACGTAAGAAACACAATACTTCTCATGAGTGGGAAGGAGCTTCTCACAGAGATGGAGAAGAAAGAAGATCCACAATTCTTTGTGGTCAGAAAGCCAAAAATTGTTCTGACTAGCACAAGAGTGGATGATTTACCAGAAGATATTCAAAAACTGCTGGAAGAGTTCGATGACATCATTGTGGACGAATTACCTCATTTGTTTCCACTGATGAGGAGGGTGAGTCATCACATCGATCTCATACCAGGAGCTAGTTTGCCAAACAAAGCTGCGTACAGATTGACACCGCAGGAGAATGAGGAGGTTAAGAGGTAGGTCCAGGAGTTGTTGGACAAAGGATTAGTCAGGGAAAGCATGAGTCCATGTGTTGTTCCGACAGTACTCAGTCCAAAGAAGGATGGAGGATGGAGAATGTGTACCGATTCCAGAGCCATTAACAAGATAACCATCAGGTACAGATTTCCATTGCCGAGAATGGATGATCTGATGGATTGCCTGAGTGGGGAAAAGTATTTCTCAAAGATTGATTTGAAGAGCGGATATCATCAAATTCACATGAGGGAAGGCGATGAATGGAAAACAACCTTCAAAACCAACGAAGGACTGTATGAATGGCTAGTCATGCCGTTTGGCTTGACAAATGCACCGAGTACATTTATGAGGTTGATGAATGAATTCCTAAGGGAATTCATCGGGAAATTTGTCATTGTTTATTTGGATGGCATACTGATTTACAGTAAATCAGAGGCTTAACACCTGAAGCATTTGACCATTGTGATGAAGAAGCTACAGTAGGAGAAGTTGTTGATCAACATGAAGAAGTGCTCATTCATGAAGACAAAGCTCATTTATTTGGGTTTTGTTATTTCGGCTAATGAGTTAAGGATGGATCTGGATAAGGTAGAAGTGATCAAGAATTGGCCATCACCGAGAAATGTTTTCGAGGTGAGAAGTTTTCATGGTTTGGCTAGTTTCTACCGAAAATTCATCAGGAATTTCAGTGGAATTAGCACAGCGATGATGGACACAGTGAATAAGCGACATAAGTCTTTTCATTGGACAACTAAGGCTGAGAAAAGATTCAATCTGTTGAAGCGAAAGATCATGGAACGACCAGTGTTGGTGTTACCAGATTTCCAGAAGACATTTCAAGTGAAATGTGACGTGAGTGGATATGCCATAGGAGCGGTTCTGAGTCAGGAAGACAAACCAGTTGCATATTTCAGTGAGAAGATGGATGAAGAGAAACTGAAATAATCCACATATGATAAAGAATTCTATGCTATTATACAGGCATTGAAGAAGTGGAGGCATTACTTGATCCCGAAAGAATTTGTATTATACAGTGATAATCATGCATTACAGTTCTTGAGTCAACAACAGAAGTTGAATCAAAAACATGCCAAATGGGTAGAGTATATGCAGAATTTCACATTTGTGATTAAACACATTTCAGGTACTGCTAACAAAGTAGCTGATGCTTTGAGCAGAAAGTGTTTGGTGCTGCAGGAGTTCCGATTCAAGACATTGGGTTTTGAAAATCTCAGGGACATGTATGCAGGTGATGCAGATTTTGCAAAAGCATATGAGGCAGCTGAGAATCTAGTTCTCAGAGACAGAAGGCCATGGATAGATTATATGATCTAGGGGGGATTGTTGTTCAGAGGCAACCAGCTGTGTATTCCAAATTTCTCCATGAGGGAGAACCTGTTGAAGGAGAAACATAGTGGTGGATTAGCAGGGCATTTTGGCCAAGACAAAACATTTTCGAAGCTGAGCGAATCATATTTTTGGCCGAGGAT
This sequence comes from Picea sitchensis, assembly GCA_010110895.2. Taxonomy (NCBI): domain Eukaryota; kingdom Viridiplantae; phylum Streptophyta; class Pinopsida; order Pinales; family Pinaceae; genus Picea; species Picea sitchensis. The sequence continues at coordinate 399,915 of SNQJ01S0000940.1, forward strand.
GTGCTCAGAGGTCAAATGGTTCATTGATAGATGTCATATTTGTCATCATTCCAAGGGAATAAAGGAGAATGCAGGGTTTTATCGGCCATTGCCCATACCAGAAAGACCATGGGAGGCGATTAGCATGGATTTTGTATTAGGTTTGTCGAGGACACAAAGAGGTGTTGATTCGATCTTTGTGGTGGTGGACAGGTTTTCAAAAATGGCACATTTTATCCCATGCCAAAAGACCAGCGATGCGACTCACATCGCAAATTTGTTTTTCAAGGAGGTCATTCGACTTCATGGATTGTCAAAAAGCATAGTTTCGGACAGAGACACCAAATTCATAGGGCATTTTTGGAGGACGCTATGGAAGAAGCTAGGAACTAACTTGATGTTTAGTTCTGCCTATCATCCTCAGACAGATGGACAAACAGAGGTGGTAAATAGAAGTCTGAGAGATTTATTAAGAAGCTTGGTGACAGAGCACCACAACAGTTGGGACAATGTGTTGCCACAGGCAGAGTTTGCATACAACGATTTTTTGAATCGAAGCACGGGAAAAAGTCCATTTTAGGTTGTATATGGGATGGAGCCAAGAGGAGTTTCTGAACTAAGGGATTCATAACAGACTTCTACTAGCAGTGCTAGCGCAGAGGAATTCGCTGAGGCAATAAAGGAACTTCACAGCAGAGTGAAGCAGCGACTGCAAGATTCAAATCAAGAGTACAATCGCAGAGCAGATCAACATCGGAGATAGCTTCAGTTTGAAGTTGGTGATATAGTTATGGCGCACTTGAGGAAAGAAAGGTTCCCAAGGGGGACATACAATAAGCTGAAAATGAAGAAAATTGGACCATGCAGAGTCCTGAAGAAATTCGGAGAGAATGCATATGAAATTGAATTACCGGATGGCATCGAGATATCTCCGACATTCAATGTCTCAGACTTATATCCATATAAGACTGAGGAAGCAGGGGTTGAAATTGATGAACAACCAGAAGTCCAGTGGCAGAAGCAAATGTCGATTGCAGAAAAGCCACAGATGGAGTGCATATTGGATAAGCGAGTAAGTAAGAAGACCAGGAGAAAAGAATACTTCGAGTATATGGTCAAGTGGAAGAATCACCCAGTGGAGGATGCCAGCTGGGAAATTGAAGCAGTGATATAGAAGCATGGACATACCATGTAGGATCTCATGGATAGGATCCCATGAAAGTTTTCAAGCCGAGGAGTATGATGCAGGAGCATTGCCAACTCATCAAGCATCGCCAACACATCAAGCAGAGATCAGTTGGATAAGCCAGCATGAAATTTTGAAATTACTTTGGGATTGTTGCGCAAGTCTTAATGAAGTCATTTAAGAGAGGGTGCACTTGTATATTGTAATGGACCTTAATCCTTTAAGCTCTCGTCCTTAGGTAGATAGATGACATTTGTTTTAGTTAATGTAAAGTAGATAGGAATTTAATTTAGAATTGATAGCTTTAGAGCGCAAGAGGGAAACGGGATATAGACACCCTCATTATACATTGTAAGATTATTCTAGAGAATCCAGGAAGAGAAAGAGCATGCAGAGAAGTGTATGGAGAACACCCATGTACAGACATTTTGAATTAATAGAAAGAGTTCTGATTCAAATTCATGGATTGTGTTATTCTCCGTGTATATATGTTAATATGCTCATGAATGTTTTGCTTCCTGTCATGCATTTCTTTTATATGTTGTGTATGTGATTTTATGGTTGAGTTGAAGCCTGGAAGGTCGAAGGAATTAGTTTCAATTGTTTCTCTATTCTGAGCCAGAGGATTCCTGCAAGGAGTGCAGTTGAATTTGTCCGCAAGGAGTGCGTTGACAGAGGGCTTCAGATAGGGACAACTTTTGTTTTAAGTTCTCAGAAGTGCAGATTGGCACCGGAGCCATGCAAGACATGCGCAGGCTAGACGAAGTCTCAGAGTTGCGATTCTGAGCCAAAGGGATTGAAAGACTGTTGTTGCAGGAGTGCGCAGAGTCGAAGAAATTCAGCACTTAGATGTTGTTGAAGATTTTCCGCAAGGAGTGCGTACAAGAGTTTCCTGGAGGAACTCGAAATCGTGGAAAAGATCAGGAGGGATAGACCTTCAAGTTTTTTGAAGGGCCAAGACAGGAATCATGCGTGAGCATGTCGCAAAGAAGGGACGCAAGTTCGCGAACAAGTCTCATGGAGAGACCCTTCTTGTCCGTGGATTGCGCAAGGAGAAGAAGAGTGGACGGTCGGTATTCTCCGTGGAGAATCCGCGAGGTTCTATGAGTCGTCAAATCTCACAAAGGAGCAGGAAAGTTACCAAGTGAGCGTGGATAGGGTAAGAGCTTGGGAAGAGCAGGGTTGTTGATCAGGATCACGAGGATCATGGGTTCTACTCGTGGATCAACATATCGGGAGTTCGTGAGTCGAGACTCCAACTCTTCGAAGAGGAAGTCGCGATATAGTGAGACGCGAAGTCCTGACGATTGGGTGGATTGTGTGGGCCACAGCAGGGTGACGTGGCAGGCGACGCAGGATATCGACATTTCAGCGTCTCGGGCATCGGGAGCCAACATAGGAGCTAACTGAACTCGTGAGTAGCGAAGTCGCGAGGGAGCGAGATCGCGAGTTCGGTATTTCGGCATCTTGTGTATCGGGGGTTGGAAAATTGAATGGTTGGTGTCGCGATTTGCGAAGACGCGATAAGAGTGAAGTCCTGATAGTGGAGGGAGGAAGTCAGCATTGATTGACACCTCGGATCTCGGGGATTTGAGAGCTTAATGATCAACAGAGAACTTGCGAGGCTGCGAGTTATGATTCCTCAATAAGCAAGGGAAGAGGAGTGATACAAGGAAAACATTGGGTGCAGATTTCCCGAAAGGGAAATAGAATAGCCTTGAGTTCTTCGGGCCGAAGAGAAAGAAGGTCCTGTGAGAGTGGTCGTGCTCCGAGGAGTGCGTTTGGCGTCAATTTGTCAAGATTTTTCCACTTTCCTCACAGATCTTTGTGCATTCCTTGTCCATCCTCTTGATATTTTCTACCATGGTCATCATTGTTCTCTCTCTTCCTACTCTTTCCTCTGGTGTCCTTCACAATGTACTGTATGAATGCAAGTCTTCAATACTTGTGTAGAAGCCTTTGATGGCTTCATTGTTTTTTGAGACATTCTCTTCCATTATGGCCTCTAGTATTATTGGTACTTTGAGGATCTCCTTATATGAGTTTTTCACAACCATTTATATTCATTGTTCCATTTGGTTGACCTCATCCTTTTGTTTTAATTCTTTATCTGCCTTTTCCATGGCTTCATTCTTCTCCTTTAGCACTCTATCAACCTTGTCATTAACTTAATTCTTTTCTTGCAACACATTTGTATACTTTTGTTGTGTTTATATATTCTCCTATGTCACCTTTATCAATTTTTTGCATGCTAACTCTCTGTGGAGCCTTAACTCTTGCATAATACCTATATGCAAGCTATGTAGTACTTGTATAGGCATCTGTGAAACTATTGTGTTCAGGTGACTTAGTGTTTTCATCTTTTTTTGCAGTTTTGGTCTCAAAAACTCAACTTCATTTAAGTCAATCTCCAACACTATATGCCTAAATGCTAACTCTGTCAAGAATGGATTGGTAGTCCTTTCTTCCCCAATCAGGCTCGTTGATGGTCTTTCACCCAAGCATTTCTCTAGTTCTATCTACATTGTCTCCAATAGTCTTTTTATTAACATTAACTGACCTCTTGTGAATTCTAGTGTTGCTCATCCTATTTATGTTTTTCTTCTTCCATGGTCTCCTCTACAACATCCCATACTTGGTAGTCGATTATGTCCATGTCATCGTCTATCAGATTATAGACAAGTGATACTTTTTGGGCATTCATCCTTTTACACATAAATACTGTTGGACCCTTTCCCTTGTATTTTTGTTTCACCCCAACTCTTAGGACTATCTATTGTTCTTCTTTTGTTGATGGTCCTATCTTCGACATACTCCCCATGCTATTATGTTTCCCATTCCTTGTCCTTCATCTAGTTCTTCATTGTCTTTGTTTTGTTCTTCTTCTTCATCCGAGTGTTCTATTTTCTCCCTTGGAACTTTCTAGTCATCCTCCCATTCATTGGTGATCAAACATACATCATCTATTGTAAATTTGTAGCTAGTTGGCAACCATTGGCGTGCCAGATCCCTTTTGACTTGAATGTACATATGGTGCATCCCTTCTTTAAATCACACAATATCCTGGTAAGTCTCTACCCTATGGGTTGCGATGCATGGTGTGTGTATTACCATGTGTCTAATGGTATCAAAATAGACATAAAATGTGACATTTTATCTATTTTTCTCCTTTTGTTTATTGTATGCCATAAGTCTGCATACCGCGTAGTTACATTACCTCTACTGGTCGTTCTCATACAATGGTAATCACTACGCACCTTCCATCAAACTAGTGCAATCAAAATGAGAATCCAGGCATAATGGAATTTTGTTCATTTCTACTAGGATTCTATGCAATATATCGAAAACTGGTTTACCAAAAATGTGGCCCAATTCATTTAGAACCCTTATGTGCATTTTTCTGTAGTTGCGATTACTACGCCCGACACTTCATCTTTACGAAATGTTTGGAATATTTTGTAGGCCAATACCTGTGTTTCATATTGCATAACATCATCACTTTTGTTTGTGACATCTAACCCTCTCTACCCTCTAAAGGTGTGAAACTTATCCTTCATAGATTCTGAAAGTGCTTTCACCCCTACCTTGTTTGTGAACAGTGTTTTCAGATACTCTCCTGCTTTCAGGAAACCTGTGATCCGTGCAAATAATTGTGTATCAATGGATATATGTAGGTATAGCCACAATTTTTCTCCATGGAAGAAACCTAGTAGAATTTTGACACAAGTGTTTATTTCCACACTTCGGCTAAAATACGGTATCTCCAACACATTCAATATTTCGAATATCTCTAGTCCTTTCTCCCAAGCCTGTGGTTCAAGAAAAATTACTCATGTATCTAAAACAATTTTGGTGCAAAAATAATTCTCATGTGCTAGCTCAGGAAAATTTTGTTCATTCATTATGTCGTGGTCTACAAATTTCAAGGAAACAATCTTTCCTAGCATATCCCCTTCAACAATTACACCAGGTAGTATTTCCAGCATGACCAATGGGTATTTTTTGTCTGTGGGTAATCTAAATTTTAGTGTGATATCTTTCCTTGGTGGAATATAATCCTTGTGAAATATATTCTACGAAACCAAAGCTCCAAGTGTTTCCTCAAACACTGGTGAAACCAATTTTCTTTTTTCTTTCTTGCGTGTTGTGGTTGTTGGTGCCCCAAATTTTGTTGGTTCCATTGTTCTCTATGACAGAGTTTGATGAATGTTCTTTGTTGGTTCTTGTTCGGTTGTGGTTCGGCTATGGTTCGGCTATGGTTTAGCTCGGGTTCGCTCTTTATGCTCACAACTCTTATCAAATGCAAATAACTTTCCCTATTGGGCCCTTCTATGGTTTTATAATTCTTCAAAAGTTGTTCAATTTATTTTGCAACCAACAAAAGTGTCGAATCTAGTCAGCATTTGCAATCAATACTTTCTTTAATGTGGAATTAGTGCCAAATACTCTATCATATTTTTTGTTCGATCTGCTAGTCTGTCTCGATCGTCGATGATGCCTTCCAATTATGACTATGAATATCCATATGTTTCATCATGTTTGGTGTCCCATTCCCTTAACAGTCTTGTCCCATGATTTTCATTTGCGCACACTTAACTACATTTGTGTTGTTTGTTTTATCTGTGTGATACTCCATTTTTTGTGTGATAATACTTCATGTTGATCTTTGTAGTTCTTATTTTTTGACTTTTTATTTGTTTTCTTCCCTTTTTTCTACTTTTTGTTTGTTTTCTTCCTTTTTCTTTTGTTTGTTTATTTTTCTATATTTTACCTCCCTACTATAATACAACTACTATGATACAAGTGTTCGTTTGTAGTGCATATTACGGTGCATACAGTCAGTTGTCTCTGTAAAGTTTGATTTTAATTCCATTCACTATGCCACATAGGGATTCTCCATTCAAAGTTTCCAACTGTGCAACACCCGCCTTTGTCACGTGTTGAATCACATAAGGCCCTAACCAATGCATACAAAAATTCCCTGGATGATGCATGAAATTACTATCATAGAGTAATCCTATGTCTCCCACTTGAAACATTTTTTTTTTAATGTGTCTATCATGTCATGCCTTCTCTCTTTCCTTCTAAACTTTTTGATGGAATCCTATGACTGAGAGATCTTCCTTAAGCTATACCAAATGTGACAATCTCTCTTCCATTACACCAGAGTATTGGACATGGTACAATTATGGCATTGGAATTGATCTCAAAGGGGGTGAATATGGTCAATATTGGACATAGTATATCTTGTTTCCATTGATGGAAATGGTCAAATCTGGTGGCTCAATAGAATATAGCAGGTATCGAGGATCTAGTATACAAATATCAGCAAGGGGGATGATTCATAGATCCTTCATTACTTATTCCTTGATGTTGATTAATTGGGTTGGTTGTCATTGATGTCATCCCTTGAAGCAAGTCCGACAGAAAATACTAGAAGCCCCAAATAGTATGGTTAATGGAATTATGTTTTCTCTATCTATAATGGTATGAATTTTAATATATTTACAAGTATGACTATTCTAAATGGATAATAAATTTCATGCCATTTTTAGTGATATGTGGAACACCACATAACTTCTCATGGTTAAAGATTTATGTCTTTGTGAAGTTGGGAAATGCTCATGAGTTATCTAGAAGGTCAAAGAAGTCAAAATTATTCTAGAATATCCTAGAGGAGGTTGATTGGTCAAGTGAGTGAAACTAGGATGTAATTATGAGTTAAGTTGTTGCAATAAGAAAATAATTAAAAATTAATTAGTTGCAACTAGAAGTGAATAATTTACTATTTGTAGAAAAGTTGTTTAGAAGTGGGAAAGTGGTTAGAACTAGGTTAGCCCTAAAAGAAGGAAATTGGGTTAAATTGATTAGAAGGTAACCCCTTGAGGAAGCTACATGGAAGTATAAATAAGAGAGAAAGATTATCCTCTTATCACCTATTGAGCACATTGAATATATATTATTGTGTAAGGTTTATTGCAAGTACTCATTGATATATCTGATGTTGTACAAGTCTAAGGTAGCATGAAGGGTTGATGACGAATGTTTTAGAATTACAGAAAATACTGAAAAACCCCTAGTTTTTTTAGGTGTATGCAGGTTGCAGTGGAGCATGGCGCATATATACACAAGATAGCAGTATAAATGTGTTCCTACATGAGAATAAATCCCTAGAAACTTGAGAATATGAAGATGTCAGGTTTCTAGAGTTTGAAAGAAAGTTGTTAGGGAGTGGTAGCTTCCCTCAGGTTGTATCGTGAAAAATATAGGGGGTTGGAGCCTCCTTCTAGTTGTAGCTGGAGAACAAAGGAACTTGGTGCTTCCAATTAATTTAATTCTTAAATACATCTAAGAAAAAAAATTATGTGGTTTTGTCCCACATTGGGTTTCCACATAAAAATACTGGTGTATTTTGTATGTGCATCATTGTTCATTGTTCATGGTTTATTTACTCTACACTTATTGGATGATATTTCTATATTGATAATAAAGATAAATAAATCTTACATACCATGGTTAAAAAGGATTTAAATGTTGTATTACAAATTCATGCCCCCCCCCTCTCAGTAATCCAACAATTGGTATCAGAGCAGGTTCCTTCATAAATGAATTTAACCAATGAAAGGTAGATCATGGAGAGAAACAATATGTATACAAACGAAGTACCACAATTTGACGGAAATAACTATGCATTATGGAGAAGAAGGATGAAAACATATGTACATGCACATGGATTTGAGGTTTGGAAATCAATTGTAGATGGATACAAAGAACCAACAGTTCTTCCAACAAATGACAACAGAAAGAAACTCAGTCTAAATAATTCAAAATACACAAATGCACTTTTGAATGGTCTTTGTGATTTAGTATATTCCAAAGTTATGCATTGTATCTCCGCTAAAGATATTTGGGGAAAACTTCATAATATTTATGAAGGAGATTCAAAATTCAAAGCAACAAAGATTCAAACTTAAAGAGGTCAATTTGAATAGATAAAGATGAAGGAACATAAGAATATTGGGGCTTACCTCTTATGAGTTGATGAAACAATTAATTCAATCTTAGGATTGGGAGAAGAATTTGATGAATCTATAATTGTTCAAAAGGTGCTAAGATATCTTCCAATGATATTTGATCCTAAGATCTCAGCACTAGAAGAGAGAGAAGATCTAGACTCAATAAACATGGATGAACTACATGGAATCTTCATAGCCTATGAAATGAGAACTGGACAAGAAAATCAACGTATAAAATAAGCAACATTCAAAGAATCCAAAAGGTCAAAGAAAAAGATAAAGCAAAAGGAAAAATAATATAACAATAGTAGTAACATCTTAGAAGATGATGAAGAATTGGCCAACTTTGTCAAAAGATTGAAAAAGGGAATAAAAAGTAGATATAAAGGTAAGTTTCCATTGATTTGTTTTAACCATGATGATATTGGTCATTTTTCTAACAAATTTCCTTACAAGAAAAAGAAAATAAATGAAGAGGATGATTCAAACAACAAACAAACATATAAACGTAAGAGAAGAAAAAAGAAAGTCTTGAAGAATGTTTTTTGCACCAAAGAAGAATGCTCCTCATCATACGAAGATGAAGTCAGTGAAAGTGACACAGAAAGAGTTATATTCATGGAAATATAAGACTCTGATAAAGAAGATGTCGAAGAGGAGTATGAAGAAGTAGAAGTTGACTACATAGAATAATTGTTGAGTGTTATAGAATTTATAAAAGAGAAAAAAATAAAAACAAGAAACTCCAAGAAGAGCTAGACAAGAAAGAAGACACTTAGAATTCAAACTTTCAATAACTAGAGAAGATGATCACTTAATTAAACGTTCAAATCAAAGAAGAAAAAATAATCAAAGAAGAACTCAAAGAACAATAAGAAGAAAATGATAGGATCATTGGAAATTTGGAAGCAGAGGTTGTTACATTGATAAAAGACCTTCAAGATAAGAACATGTAGAACAACTCAAAAAATTTGGATAATATTATCAACAGTCAAAGGCCACATTATGAAAAGTGTGGGCTGGGATACAATTAGACAGAAAGAGGTTCAATGTCCAAAACCACAAATAAAGAAACACAACCAAGAAGTTGTGTAGAGATAGTTAGAGGAGACAATAAATTTTACAGGGAAGATCACAGGGACACTCCTCCACCTAGAACAGTCATATTTCAAAATCAACGATAGTAAAAAACAAGAAAGCCTCAGGATGAAGATGGATTTAGAAGAGTAACTCTTTTCATAAGATACTCAATTCTCAGGTATCAAACTATCTTTTTTGGTTGATGTTATGTGTGTAATAATTTTGGACATAAATATGTAAATTGTAGAGATAATAGTAGGAATAGAAACAACTTTGAAAGTCATGCACAAAATAGTTATCTAATAATACCTAGTGAAACACAGAGAAGAAGCTACAACATGTTTGAATCATTAAGCAATGAAGTGGAATGCTACAAATGCAACAACATTGGACACATGGCCAAATATTGTAGAATGATAGTCCCTCCGAGAAAATCGCAACAGAATAAAAGAAGTAAAATACATGAATCTCAGTAGAGAATATGGATAACAAAGTAGGATCGATTTAATAATGAATAATGCACACTCTCTCTACAAGCTAAACACAATAAACGTGTTTGGTATTTTGACAGTGGTTGTTCAAAGAACATGAAAGGTGATGAATACATGTTTCTTACATTAAGAAAGGAAAGAGATGGACCAGTATCCTTTGTAAATGATGAATCAACTAGAATAATTGGAAAGGGCGCAGTTAGAATTGGAAACAAGAATACAAAGGCACATAATGTTCTACTAGTGGAAGATAGGAAACATAATATTCTATGTGTCAGTTAAATGTGTGACCAAATTCATAAAATTATGTTCGATGCACAAAAGTGCATGATAAGAAAAGGAGGATTACAAAAATTGATAGCAACAACTGCAATAATTTCCAACAACATATATATATTAAGTGAAATTGGAAATGAAAATTGTTGTCTAGGAAAGGAAGATGAAGTTTAGATATGGCACAGAAGCATGGGTCACATAAAATTTGATAACCTCGTCAAAAGTAGGAAAAAGGAAGCAGTCATAGAAATGTCCCAGATCACAAAACCAACCAACACATTATGCAAGCATTATCAATGAGGAAAGAAAACAAAGACCAGGTTCAAATCAAAGGAATAATCAACAACAAGACTACTGGAAATTGAGCATACTGATCTAGTTGGACAAACTAGAACAAAGGGTTTGAAAGGTGATAAATACTTTACATTAATGGTCAATGATTATACAAGAATGAATGCAGTTTTTTTTCTCAGGAATAAATCAGAAGCATTTGAAAACTTTAATGTATATGTTTCTCTTGAGATTACACTTAAGGTTGAAAGAGTAATGTCAAGGCATCAAGAATTTAATGAATGTTTTAAAAGGTGATTTTTCTTTCGTTAACTGTATGAGAATTAACCCTTAAATAAAATTAATAAGTGAATAGGACAGAGGTCGTGTTTCGGTGTTTGAGTCGAGTAATAAAATCAAGTGATGTGGGAGAAATTTACAAAAAATTGTTAAACAAAATGAGGTATCAATGATAGATAAATCTTACCTTGCTCACAGTAGAATAAAATGTATAATGAACCCTTGAAAGGACATAAGATACAATGATCCAAGTAGCTTGCAGGTCTTGTATTTACTAATAGCAAATACAAAGAAAATATTGTTTTCTTATAAAATGACCGATAACATGTGATTACAATAGATGTTGTACTAAATTGCAACCACTCACTTATCAAGGAGTAACAAAAAGAAAACTAGATATATGGAATAAAAGAAGAGCACCTAACTCAAACTGCACAAAATTTGGAATCCATGTTTGCCCTTGTATTAATAATCACAAAAGGATGAGTTTTCTTAGTTACAATACGACAAGAAGAAGCCTTTCTTAAATATTCAAACTATGCATTTAAACAAAACGATCCCAACTCTAGACGGTTGGAATTATCATAATTCAAAAACATTAAATATTACAAATTAAAAAATGAAACGTTTCATATGCATTTTTTTGTCTCTTTGCCTACTGGGAGAGACGTTTCTTATTCACATACTCTGGCTTAGAAAATAGCTGGTATCTAATCATGACCTGTGCATCATCTGTTCCCAAATGTGTTGTCTTTCTGTTTTTTGATGCACTGAACGCATCTGCCCACAAATTGCACCACCAACTTGGAGGGCTATGTGGTATCATTTTCCTCAAAGGTATAAAACTTCCTTTCTATATGAGGCATCTTATATTCCACCCTCCTATATTCTAGATATAGAGACTGTAGTCTTAAGATAGGGTTGAATATCCATTTTTTCATCATAGTAAGGTCAACTTGCTTCATTTTTAAAATTTCAGCCCGGGCTTCTTCCATACTTACTTTGAAATCAAATTGATTTTTTTCCATATCAATTTGTCCCAGGGTCTCAGAGATATTATCTCTTCCCATGTACAGTGACTCTTTGTCAAGAGCAAAGAATGGTTATTCACAATATTTTTTCATCGCCCTGGCCAATCTTTTACTTTCAACTATATTAGCCTCCCAGGTCTTAAGTATTATATCTCCTTGGGTTTTTTATCAGAGGGACAATCTGGTGACCCTGGACACTTCCTCATTTGCTGCTGACAAGATAGCCTCCTGGAATGTAACTCTAGTTGCAGTGGCCTCCTTCTCTCTTATGCAAATATTATCTAAAGAGCATTCTGCTAGTTGATAATAATATTGAATGCTTTTTATTTTAGTCAAAAGGCTTCGCTAAGATGATCCCAGCTTCTCGTGTACCTCTAAATCTTGGGCTTGGAAAGATGATATATCCACTACTTTTTTTTCGGTCAGGATTATCTTCACCTGCAATTGTTTGAACAATTCCCTACTTGCCTGTGAATTTATCTGCATCTCATCAACATTGGTCTTGAGCTGTTGAATTTTCTGCCTGTCATGGGCTCTAATTTTATCAAATCCTTTAGTCATATCACTCCTGACTCCCTGCTCTACAGTCTTTATTTTGTCCTGCAACTGGCTCACCATCATATCCTTTTTCTTCAACTTTTCCTTCAGGTTGCCCACCGAAAATTGGTTTGCAATGGTAAAGGATCCTAATGAATATAACACATCCATAGAGAAATTTGTTTCTTCTTGGTCCTGTCCATCATATAGTACTCTATGCTTCTTGACAGGCACACCCTCCCTCTGATGTATTTCTCTTTTTACTACAACCTTTATCTTCTCGCTAAAGAAGATGTTGGAAGGGGGCATCTCTTTTACCGAAATAGGCATGAGATCCTCTATGAATACCACTTCGGTGCTAGGGTTCCATCTACTAGACTGTATCGGTGTGATAAATTGAATGGGGTTGTCGATATCGGTGGATGGTTTTTGCCTAGTTGTATCAGTAACTGATTTACCTAGTGTGAATGGTGATTGTTCTTCTCCATTTTTTATTGAGGCTTCAGCCTGAGATTTATCTTGATCACCTATTGGGTTTGTCAACACGGTGTCCTCCACATGAATTGAAACCTTGGTTTTCTTCATATTTTCTTGAGAATCATGTCCACTAGAGCTCCTTGTTTTGGTGGTTTGGGTTTCAATTCTTTGTGCAGCCGAAGGTGTCGCCGTTTCTCACTGTAATATTTTGGGAAGAACATTTCTTCGATGCTTCTGGAAGTTATAAAACTTGGCCAATTTATCTGGAGCCAGAGCTTGAACTCGACTCAAGACCTCCTAGTAGGACCTTGATCCTTGGAATATTTTGTCTTCGAGAGAATCTTCATGTTCATAACTTTTCAAATTGTAGAGGGCCATGCGATTACCTATTACCTTCTGTGAATCATGCTTGAATTATATATTGACCAGCTTGATTTCTTCCAGGGCCGCAACTTCTACCTTCGAATGGCCGAAATCCTGTAGAGAAAGCATACCAATATACATGGAAAAGGTGGGCCATACCCTTTTCTGTACTGCTTTCAGCTCCCTACTAATTCCCCCATGCACAGTTTGATGTGCTACTTTGTGACACACCAATCGATCTGGTAAAAATTCAAGCAAAGCATGTGGAGGAACTGAACAACCGAAAACCCTAATACAAGAGAAATTCTCTTCAATGTACCAGTATGCTATCTTGCCCAGATTAGCCACTATTTTGTCAGAAATCCTAGGAGGTATGCATCAACACCCACACCTAGTTGCAGATTTCGTAGAAGAAATCTTTCACTTTACCTTCCCAAAGTTTCGAATGATAAACATGTATGGGCTCGACACTAGTTGGAGTCCAGTTCCAACCCATTAGAGGAAAATGTCTCATAAAACAGACAACGTCCATGATGTAATCCGACATGAAAAATGGGGCAGGTTTCCCCGTGGATTTCAGTGACTGATATTCTATAATATCCCTAAACAAATTGTATGACAACATCTTGGCCCAATCAAAATAATACCCATCTTCACTGTCTGCATAATAGGCACCCACGGTAATGAGAAGTGGGTTGTTTTTTCCCTTCTCTAGAGTCTACAAATCATCATTTCTATATACATCATGTAAGGCTCTAGTGAAGAAAATGTGTATACGTCATGGAAGTCGGCTATGAAATTCTCAGGGTGAGAGCACCAATCCTTAATTAAGTCGAGCATATTTCTTCCATATTGGGCACATTCCTTATTTTCAAAGTCCATTAGGAAGTCGTCATTGTAAATGAAATTGGGTGTTGGAGACAATTTGTACATTACATGTAAATTTTCTAGACGAAAAGACCCAACTGTGGCCTTTTTTTAATTAAAGCGAGTCCTGGTCGGGAAATCAATGTTTTTCAGTGCCCAGCCAATCATATCATTGTAAGGAAGGAGTCTAGGCCTCCTTGCTATCTTATGTGGCTTTGATTCGGAAATAGTTTTGTACTTGGTAGCTAGGGTCTCTGTCTCCTCGTCACCTGAATCATCTTGGAAGCTGACCAATTAATGTTGTAGAATATTGAATACCTGTGTCGAGGATTTAATGGTGTCTATGCTTCTGGGCAAAGTGTTAGAAAATACATCTGTGTTCTGGTTCGAACTTTCACGAGACGTTTTAGTTTCTTTTCGTGGAGCCATGGTATCAGACCTCAAAACTTTGTTATCTATCATAGGAAATACACAAAATTATGTATCTTGAAAACTTGCTTCTCAGTAAAAACGCACAATGAAATTCAAAAGTCAATATCCTTTTCCTTTAATTCCATCAATTTACCAATACTTGAGGTGACGAAGCATTTACTTTCCTTCATGAATAAGATTTAGGTGATGGTCCAGGATCTCATTGAGAATGATTTCCATAAATCAATTATTAATGCCATTAATTTTTTGGAGGTTCACGATTAGAAACTTCGAAAACCAACATTTGAATTTACTCGAGTTATGATTCAGCGAAAGATTAATCAAGAGATAATCATCAGTAATGTATTAGTTAATTGCACTTATCCATAAGTAAATTTCATAATTTTAGATCTTAGGATATCCTATAATAGTTCAATATGTGATTTGTGAAACACAAAATCACAATGTGATTAATTAATTTTAATCATGTTTAATACTTTTAAATGATCATGTTTACCCTCAAATATTTCAGGCTTTCGGATCTCGGGATATTGAAATTCGCTCTAGGCAGGATCCTCGAAATGTGAAATCACGATGAGATTAATTAATCATTAATCATTTTTTAATCCTTAATTAGACCGGGTTAACACTTAATACATTTTGGGAGTGTGGGCTTTGGGATAATGAAAGTTGCACGAGGAAGGATCCCCAAAATGAGAAATCGCAATGTAATTAATTAATCGTTAATCTCTTTTAATCCTTAATTAACTCGGCTTAACGCTTAAGATATTTTGGGATTTCGCGTGTCGAGACTTTGAAGGTGAGGTATGTTAACACATATGAAGTGAGAAACTCTGAAATATGAAATCGGGAAGTACTCTTTAGTGATTTGATTTTCTTTTTAATGAGTAGGTGGCTCCATAGTTTCTAAGGAATTATGATTGTTTGATTAGATGGAAGAGCTCATCGACAGTGATAATCAAGCGCTCGTTCTTTTTATTTTAAAGGAAATGAAATCCATTTAAAGTCCAAAGTTTAGAAATATATATGTGTTCCAAAATAGGCTCTATCTACAGATCGTGTCTCCCTGTGAGACGTCGAAGAATAGTAGACCAAGTGCCTTTATTGGGTAAATGGAGTCATTATTGAATTTCTATGAAACAACTTTGAGAAAATAGACAGAAAGATATTAGACTTCGGCCTTATCTCAGAAAGATTTCGAAAACTTGATCATTTACCAAAGTCAAGTTTAGGTTGCCTATCGCTTTCTTTTTGTGAAAGTGAGTCTGGGCCTGTTTAAGATAATCAAGATAACTTTAATCAATCTATCAGACTTTGGTCAATTTTCACATCAAGGTAAAGTAAAATTTAGAAATTTTAATTAGGGGATCCCTTGTCATCTTAGAGTGTGAATCTTTGTCTAAAAGAGAACTAGCTACCAGAGCACATTATATACATGTATAACAACCTTGCATATATCATCGACATTGCTTCATTCCCAATGAGCCTGTTCAGTACCCCAGTGGAGTTATCTACATTTCCCATTGAATTTCCTTTCACCACTTCAATTTTCACTTTGCTGAGATGAGGGAAATCATTTAAATGAATTTCCTTTCATCATATCTTTTGCACTAAATGGGGGCAATCGAATTTCGAATTTCCTTTCACCATTTGTCATGGACTAGATGGGGGCAATCAGATTATGAATTTCCTTTCACCATCTGTCTTATTTTTTTAATATTTTTGAAGTGGGGGCAATCAATTTGTATATATCATACATGGGATAATATATTTTTATAATTTAGAATCTAGGTTCTATCAACTCACTTTGATTTACTCTAGGCTAATCCTCCCCTGACTTTCAAAACATCTTCGCCTACAGGGAAGTTATCATGGGGAGGTTTTAATTTCTAGGGACTTTCCTTGAGAGAACTGAATCAGTTTAAAATATGATAGAAGGGATAAAGTAGTCAGGATTATACTACACACACTTTCTCTTAGTTATGATCATAGGACTCACAAAAATTTCGCCTACTCTTGTTTTGAAGATCTAGTCTTTTAGGCTTCCCGAGTCAAGGTGAACTCTGTATTTCTATGGAGATTTTAAAATTAGGATGCACAAATCAAAACATAATTAAAGATTTCAAACATGATGGATGGGAATGGACTGAAGAGTTAAAGGTTTGGAAGGGATCCTACCTATTCAGACCTACTTCCATATTTACGAGATTCTTTTATTCTTATTTTCTTTTTTATAAATTTTATTTCATTTATTTATTTATTTTTTTAATTTTGGTTAGAGAAAAATTTTAGGATTAAGCTGTAATTTTACATTTCTCTGGTTGTATATTAGGTGACAATATCTACACAGATTATAATTCTTTCATACTTAGTGATATCCCCTTGAAAATTTAACTTGAGTCAGTATGGTAAAGGCTCATACCTCATATTTTCTTTATATTTTCAACCAAGTAAACCATTTATTTGTCACCTATTTTCTGAAAAGTGAGTATTGATTTCCGATACATCCTATATCTTGACTATCAACAAGTATCTTGCCTAAAAACTAAATGTGATAAATGTCAAGGACTTCTGCAGACCAAAACTCTATGCGTTACCTATTTTTATATTTTTGTTTATATGAAATCAACAAGCCTGGTTTTATTCATAGTGAAAGTAAAAACTTACTGAAGAAATGAATAATTTCAAACAACATATGAAAATCAAATTGGTATGTACAATGAGATTTTGGAATCCAATTACTGCATGAAGTGTTTCAGGAAGCGCCCGTTGATAGGGGCGTTAAGGATTTTCCCGTCAAGGTTTTCTAATAGAAATGAATTATGTTCCTCTGAATCAATGATATTGAAAGGTCAGAATCATATGTGATCAAACTTGTCATGCTTTTCAATGTCTTCCTTTCTAGCATCCCATTTCAACACTAGATCACCAGGGAGGAACTCTCTATCTTCAACTCTTTTTATCGAACATGGATTTCATGTTGTCTTGATATTTCTGAATTTTCTCGTCCACTTCAGCCCTATTTTGTCTTACTTAAATCAACTAGTTCATCCTTATGGTAACATCATTAGGTTCCTCTTTCGAGTCTTGCCAAAGATTCATCACAAGCAGAGCGATATTTATAGGGAGGACTACATCGGTACCATGCATCATTTGGAAAGGAGACATTCTGGTTTATTTTTTATTACCTATCTGATCTCCCCACAAAACGTATTTCAAATGAACGTGCCAGGCATTCTTGTAATGAGTTAGCACGATTTTAATTATAGTGATCAAGCTCTTATTTGATGATTCAACTAATCTATTTCCATGAGGATAGTAGGATACAAAATGTCCTAGTACAATATTGTACTTGTGATAAAAACTGACCATCGTTATGGGTTTCAAATCTTGGGCCTTATCAGTAACTATCTTTTGAGGACAACCAAATCTAGATAAAATGTTTTCTTCTAAGAAATTGATCACCACTGAGTCTGTAGAATTTTGTGTCAGAATGGATTCTACCCATTTAGTGAAATATTTTGTGGTGGTTAAAATCTATTTATGTTGTGCACTTGAATGCAAATGGATTTCTCCGATGAAATCGAGACCCCATTGTTGAAAGATATCTTTTGTTTTGACCAGAATCAATGGTAGTGCGGTAATCTTTTATTTACGTGAGAATAGTTGACATGAGTTATAGGCTCTGACTTTAGTATTCACGTCTATAAATAACTTCATGCAATAATATCCAACTCTCAGGATTTTATAGGTCATTTCCGTCCAGGCGTGGTGTCCTCCACACACCCCTTCATGAAAGACGTTTATAACATTCTCTATTTCAGGCTCTATTAGACATCTTAGCAAAAAACCCATGGGATCCTTCCAATACAATTGATTTTCAATAATACAGTATTTTACTGTGGGCATTTTTAGAGTCCTTACCTTGGAAGGAGTCATATCACTAGGTCACTGAAGAGTCAAGAGATAGGAAACTATGTCACTATATCAAGCCGAGGAAGAGACTTTTTATTGAATCTGAGTTTTAGGAGTCTCCATGTCAAACTCTTTTATATCTGCAAGTTCTCTATAAGATTGGAGATGATTTATTCCGAGTTCTCTGAAATTTGATTCGGCTAATAGCTTAGCCAGACCCTGACCCTTGACGAGTTTGGTTGGTTTTACCTCAAGGTTGAATTCTTTAATTTTTTCTAACCATCAACTTCTTTTCCCATCACTATCATGATGAACCAATATGTCCTTGACCGCGCTAGTAGGTACATAGGCAATCACCTTGGAATGAAGAACATAAGTTCTGAAATCTTTTAGGACTTTTACCATTGCGTATGCATGTTTTTCTAGTATATCATATCTCAACTATGTGTCTCTGAGACTTTTACTAAAAAACGCTAATGGCTACTCAAAACCTTCATCATTCTTCTGTAAGAACATGACCGTGATCATATGTTCAGAGGAAAATGAAAAAATCAAGAACTCTTTCGTATAATCTAGGTTGGCTAGCACCGGGGCGTCTCCTATCGTTTTCTTCATGCATTCAAAAGATTCTTTGGCCTCGGTCAACCTTTTGACCTCATTGTCCTTTTTAGCATATATGTAATCAATTTAACAATTTTAGCGAAATTTGGAATGAATCTTCTTAAAACAATTATTTTTTCTAAAAAAGACTGAATTTCCTTTTTGTTTCTAGGAATATTTATTGTGTCTATGGATTCAACCCTTTTTGGATCAATTTTTATTCCTTTCTTAGATACCATATGACCCAAGATTTTACCTTCCTACATTGCAAAATGATATTTCTTGGGATTTAGGGACGAACTAAATTTTTGGCACTTCTCGAACGTCTTTTTTAGGTGTACCAAGTTCTCTGCATCAAAGTTAGAAAAAAAAAGTCATCAAGAGAGATAACGACAAACTTATCTCTTTCACCGACAAAGTCTATGTCCATCGCTCGTTGAAAAGTGGCCCCTGCATTCATCAAACCAAATTGAATTTTCTCATACATGAAAGTACCCCATGGAGTGGTAAACATGGTTTTCTCTTTGTCATCGTCATGCATCGAAATTTATTATAACTGCAAAATCCATCAATCATAGACATCTGCTTAGCCCCGACCACTTTTTCTGGAACATGATCCATTTTAGGGAGCTGATAATTGTCTTTAAGAGATGATCTATTTAGGTTCCTAAAATCCACACAGAGTTTGATTTCGTTGTTTTTTTCTCTAACTGAAACTAAATTAGCTACCCACTCGGAATATCTGTGTGGAACAATATTTTTTGCATCTAGGAGTTTTTTTACCTCTCTTTATATTACGGGTAAGCATATCAGTTTTATCTATCTAAGATTTTCCCTGAAAGGTTTGATGCCTGGTTTCGAAGGGATTTTATGCTCAATAATAGTGGTATCATAAGTTTTCAGTTTGTCGTAAGACCAGGTGAAGACATTTTTTTATTGTTTGAATAATTTAGCATATTCACTTTTCAATTCAGGTGGAAGGTATTTGGAAATTTTGACTAGTTTGGGGTTTTTCTTAGTGCCTATGTCACAATCTTCAACCTCTTTGGGCTGAGGCTGCAAGGTAGACTTCAGAGGTATATCGTCCATATCAAATAATATCTCTAACGGAATTAGACCCTTAGGAATTTGATTGTTTTTAACACCAACATTAGGTGGTTAACGATCTTATCTTGGAACTTTTGAGGGTCTTCGTCTTCTTGCATGATCCAAATAGGGTCGTTTTGATTTTCCTAGTTGATCTGTGTTTCGGAAAATTCATCCACCATTTCCAAAAACTGCTTAATCTGTTCATCATCTTTAAAAACCTGCCAGTGTTGGACATTATTTGGTATTGAAGGCTTGTGCCTCATTTCTATGTGGTAGTTTAGCTTCAAGACTATAGGTGACATAAAAGTAGTAGTTGTTTTTTCTAGGGAGTCAGGCTGCTGATTTTCTGCCCTAGGAATATGATGAATATTGAACGATGAGAAAAAAAATTTGATCAAATCACAGGAACAATCCTTGTATGACCTTATCCTTGGATTATTGGCTTGATACTACTACCTTATTTGTTTTACAATTAATTCTACATCGTCGTAAGATATTAGATTTTCAATTTTCATCTTTCGGGCGACCTGAATCCCAATATCAGAGCTTCATACACACATACGTTATTGGTATAGTCAATGTCCAACTGTAACCTGTATGAGAAATAAATTATCAATTCATCTCTGGCTACCACAAAAATATCTCCATCTCTAACTCCTTCCCAAGATGAATCACCGTTAATTTTTTTTTTCCAAACCCCTATGCTATTTACATTTTTGTTTGTTTTTTCGATTTTTTTCTTAATCATTTTATTCTATACATTCATCGAAACCATCACCAATGGATAATATACAGTTTCCTAAATCTTGGTTTGTGACATTAACTGCATAATTATTTGAGTTATGAGGGTCATTTATGGTATATATCAATCTTGTTTGTCTGTATATATGGGTGAATTGTCCATCGAAGATCGGGATTGTAGAATACGTCATGTCTAATTGAATCAATCGCCCAATTTTGGAACCCCAAGACCTGGATAACAACATGCCATATTTCACAGGAACATCAGCATTGACTACATCCATGAGAATACTCTTCACAGGGATCTGTACAAGATTAACCACCAAATATTTTATCATACCAAGACATTTTACCTTTATTGAATCAAAAGAATAGAGATCTCGGTATGGTCTGGTAGCTGCGAGGCCTATTTTTTCCATAATAACTTTGGGCATTAAGTTATGGGAGGCTCTAGAATCCAACATATAGTTATGGAGTAGGTGATCATGCACTGTCAACATAATATAAAAAGGGGAAATAAGATCTTTATCATTTTTTATATGTGGAACAAACATTATAGTAGGTCTATCATCTTCTAAATTAATATCATCTGCATGACCTTCAGTATCTGAGAAATTTATCATTTTGGCAATTTGTTTTCTATACATCAGATTTTTTGCTAATTCAACCAAGGGCAGAGGAATTTTGATTTTGTTAATTTCATTTTCCAAATTGAAACTCCCAATTGTCTTTTTGACCTCTCTGGTGGGGATGTTTGTTTCTCTATTTTCTTGTCTATTAGTTTGTGTTCCTTTGGTTTCATCTGTCCTTATTTTGGCAGCTTGTGTTTCAGCTGTTTTTGTTTCGACATCTTGTGTTTCATCTTTTTTTGTCTTGGAAACTTGTGTTTCAATTGTCTTTGTCTTAGCAACTTGTGTTTCAGTGGATGTTTGAGTTGCTTCATTTGTTTTATTTCTCGACAATATATTCCTTGGTGGAGCAGTTCTAGAATTTTTATCTCTAGGCCTTAAATTATATTTTTGTTGAATCTTGGCCATTATAGAGTCGATGATTCCTTGATAATCAAATTCTCCAATATTATTTATACTTACCTTGTTTCCGAACAATGTTTATTGATCTAAATATCTTTCGTAATCTTGTCTGGTTAGGTGAGGTTCTTGATCATTATTATTGAGGTTGTCAATATATTCATATAACCCCTCAAAGTCCTGTACATCATGTCTTTTCATAAAGTTCTATGTCTAGAAAGGAGCTTTGGTTTTTTGATCTTCATTTTTTACTGGTGTCTACTGGATCAGGGGATTGAGAATCCTTTTGAAATATCCTCTAGCAAAAGGATCAGGTTTATCCTGGTCTAATTCCATTATGGATATTTTTTTTGATAATTCTTGAATAGTTTTAGCCATGTCATCCATTTTGTCCTCCACCGACTTCCCAGATCCAAAAGCTTAAGCTTGTTCTCTAAAGTGGTTGGTTTCTTTGGTTCCTGTTTTGACTTTTGCCTTTAGTTTACCTGATGCCATCATGTTAGATTCAATTTATATGGCGTCGTATTGCATTATGGTGAGATCAACCGATATCCTCTCCCTCAAAAGTAAGGCAAAGTCGGGCTCGAAAGCCCCTGCGAAAGTCACCTTAGCTGCAGGATGAGAGGGTTTGACCTTTGCTAGGATTTTTTGATAGATTTTATTAAACCTCTGGTTGAATTCTAGGACTGACTCTGAAGTATTTTTCCTCTGAGCTCCAAACTCCGTCAGATAATACAAGTGATATTTATTCTCTCCCCACTACCATAAAAAGGCGTTTTCTAGTGCTTTATACGATGCTATAGAACCTACCTCAAGCCCTCGAAACCAGAGTCTCACTTGAAATTCAAAAATTTGTACCATACGTCTTGAATAAACATCCTCATGCTTAATGCCGAGGATATCAGCGAATTGGTCAAAAAATTTGATGTGCTCTATGGAAGTTAAATCTCCTTCTCCCATTAATTTAGGTAAGTTATTCATAAAAAAAAATTGTAAGTCGTGAAGAACAGGGAGAAGGAATAAAGGAGTGTATCTGGCGACCACTTTCAAAAAAATTCTAGGGGGTGAAGGTGGTGGTCCTTAACAACCTACTCCTCCAGCATCGCCTGCTCCTCCAGCACCACCTTTGGCGCCACCTCCTCTAAAAACAACCATCTGATGTCGGGGGGATGAACTTCAGGAGTTAAAGAGAGGATTTTCATAAACTACAAGGGACCTCTCTATTGTCTCAGGATGAAGTGAAGGAGGTTCTGGAAACTGACCGTTAGGAGATAGAAAAACTGAAAAGGGGGGAAAAGGGAAATTAGGACTGGGTTCTTTGGATTTACAGGATATATAAACAAGGGAACCAATAGGAGTTGAATCAGGGTATGAGATATAGTAATCGTATTATTCGGGACTTAAAACCTTTACTTTGGGGACCAACGGAATATCAATAAAAGCAGGTATTGAAAGGGTTTTTTTAATTTTACTAGTCAAGGGGGAATTCAAATTGATCTCGGCTTTAATATCGGATAGAACCAGCTCAGGGTTTAAGTTTTTAGCTGCAAACTTTGCAGTTGATGTATCCCCGAAGTGGCTTTGCGTATAAAATTCTTGCGAGGTTGACTGTTCAAGTGGAACCTTAGCATTAGTTTCCACAGTTTTGGGTTGGTAAACCTTACTTGTGGATGCAGCAGACTGCTTGAGGTATCCCCTTGGTTTTAATAAATTTTTAGGATCGAATACAGGCGCAATATGTTGATTGTTTGGGTTCTTCCTGGTATTCTTTCTACCGAATTCTAGTTTATCTATAGTGGAGTCGCCAAGTGAAAGATAAAAATTAGCCTTATAAATGTATTCAATGTTTGTTCACTATCAAACAAAGAAACTCACCATGTCATTCTCCCAGGGAAAATTAACTTTGTTTCTCCATCCCTCGCAATGACGCCAAAAAAGATGTTGTTCCTAATATTACACTTAAGGATGAAAGAGTAATGTCAAGGCATCAAGAATTTAAGGAATGTTTTAAAATGTGTTTTTTATTCCGTTAATTGTATGAGAATTAACCCTTAAATAAAATTAATAACTGAACACGACAAAGGCCATGTTTTGTCGTCCGAGTCGAGTAATAAAATTAAGCGATGTGGGAGAAGTTTACAAAAACTTGTTAAACAAAATGAGGTATCAATGAAAGATGAATCTTACCTTGCTCACAGTAGAAGAAAATGTAGAATGCACCCTTGAAAGGACATTAGATACAATGATCCAAGTATCTTGTAGGTCTTGTATTTACTAATAGAAAATATAGAGGAAAGTCATCTTTCTTATCAAATGACCAATAACATGTGACTATGTAGATGTTGTAATAAATTGCAACCACTCACTTATCAAGGAGTAACATAAAGAAAACTAGAGATATGGACTACAAGAAGAGAACATAACTCAAACTGTAAAAAATTTGGAATCCTTGTCTACACTTGTATTAATACTCACAAAAGGATGAGTTTTCTTCGTTACAATATGGCAAGAAGCAACCTTTCTTAAGTATTCAAACTATGCATTTATACAAAACGATACCAAATCTATATGGTTGGAATTCTCATAATTCTGAAACATTTAATATTACAAATTAAAAAATGAAACATTTCATATGCAAATTTTTGTCTCTTTTCCTGTTGGGGGAGACATTTTTTCTTTGTGTACTCCATCTTAGAAAATAGTTGGTCTCTAATCATGACCTGTGCATCATTTTTTTCCATACGTGTTGGCTTTCCCTTGCTCGATGCACTGAACGAATCTTCCCCCAGATTGCACCACCAACATGGAGGGCTCTGTGCTATCATTTTCCTCAAAGGTATAAAACTTTCTTTCTGTATGAGGCGAATTATCTTCCACCCTCCTAGATTCTAGAGATAGAGACTGTAGTCTTAATCTAGGGTTGGCTATCCATTTATTCATCAGAGTAAGGTCAACCTGTTTCAATTGTAAAATTTCGGCCCAGCCTTCTTCCATACTTTCTTTGAAATCATACTGATTTTTTTCCATATCAATCTGTCCTAGGGCCTCAAAGATATTATCTCTTCCCACGTACAGTGAATCTTTTTCAAGAGCATAGAATGCTTTTTCACAATATTTTTTCACTTCCCTAGCCAATATTTTACTTTCAACTATATTACCCTCCTAGGTCTTAAGTATTATATCTCCTCGGGTTTGTTTTGAGAGGGACATTCTAGTGACCCTGAGAACTTCCTCCTTTGTTTATGACAAGACAACCTCCTAGAATGTAACTTTAGCTGCAGTGGACTCCTTCTCTCTTATGAAAATATTATCTAAAGAGTGTTTTCCCAGTCGATAATAGTCTTGAATTCCTTCTATTTTATTCAAAAGGATTCATTGGGATGATCCCATCTTCTCATGTACCTCTAAATCTTGGGCTTGGAAATCTGATATATCCACTACTACTTTTTCGACCAGGATTATTTTCACCTGCAATCGTTTGACCAATTCCCTGCTTGCCTGTGAATTTATCTGCATATCATCAAGGATGATATTGAGTTGTTGAATTTCCTGCATTTTGTGGGCTCTAATCTGCTTAAATCCTTTATTCATGTCGCTCCTGACTTCCTTCTCTAGAGTCTTTATTTTTCCCTGCAACTGGCTCACCAAGAAATCCTTCTGCTTCAACTTTTCTTTCAGGTTGCGCACCAAAAAATGGTTTTTAGTGGAAAAGGCTCCTAAAGAATATGTTGCATCCATAGAGAAATATGTTTCCTCTTGGGCATGTCCATAATATAGTACTCTATGCTTCTTGACAGGCACACCCTCCCTCTGATGTATTTCTCTTTTTACTATAGCCTTTCTCTTCCTTCTAAAGAAGAGGCTGGAAGGGGACATCTCTTCTACCGAAATAGGCGTGAGATCCTCTATGAATACCACTTCAGTGCTAGGGTTCCCTCTACTGGACTGTATCAACATGATATATTGAATGGGGTTGTCGATCTTGGTGGATGGATGTTGTCAGGTTGTATCAGTAACTGATTTACCCTGTGTGAATGGTGTTTGTTCTTCTCCCTTTTTTATCGAGGCTTCAGCCTGAGCTTTAGCTTGATCACTTGCTAGCTTTTTCAACGTGGCGTACTCCACATGAATCAAAACCTTGGTTTTCTTCATATGTTATTGAGCATCATGTCCACTGGATCTCCCTGTTTCCGCGCTCTTGGTCTCAATTCTTTGTGGAGTCGTAGGTGTTGGGGTTTCTCCCTGCAATACTTTGGGAAGTCCATTTATTCAATGATTCTGGAAGTTATAAAACTGGGCCAATTTATCTAGAGCCAAATCTTGAACTCGACTCAAGACCTCCTGATAGGACCTTGCTCCTTGGAATATTTCATCCTGAGGAGAATATTCATGTTCATATATTTTCAAATTGTAGAGGGACATGTGATTACCTACGACCTTCTGTGGATCATTCTTCTTGAATTCGATATTGACTAGCTTGATTTCTTCTAGGGTTGTGGCTGCTACTGTCGAATGGTCGAAATCCAGCAGAAAAAACATACCAATCTGCACGGGAAGGGTGGGACATACCCTTTTCTATTATGCTTTCATATCCTTACTAATTCCCCCATGCACAGTTTGATGTGCTACTTCCCAACACACCAATCGATCTAGTAAAAATTCAGGCAAGGCATGTGGAGGAACTGAACAATCGAAAACCCTAATATAGGAGAAATTTTCTTCAATGTACCAATCTTCCATCTTACCTAGATTAGCCACTATTTTGTTATAAATCATGGGAGGTGGGAAACCATATATAGTGGTATGCATCGACACCACCACCCAGTTGCGGATTTCATAGAAGAAATCTTTCGTTTTATCTTCCCAAAAGTTTCGAATGATAAACATGTATGGGCTCGGCACTAGTTGGAGTCCAGTTCCAACCCATCATAGGAAAATGTGTCATAAAATAGATGATGTCTATGATGTAGGACGACATGAAAAATGGGGTAGGTTTCCCCTTGGATTTCATTGACTGATATTCTATAATCTCCCTAACCAAATTATCTAACAACATATTGGCCCAATCAAAAGAATACCTGTCTTCTATTGTCTGTATAATAGACACCCACAGTAACGAGAAATGGGTTCTGTTTTCCCTTTCGTAGAGTCTACACATCATCATTTCTATATACATCATGTGAGGCTCTAGTGAGGAAATTACGTATACACCATGGGAATTGGCTCTGAACTTCTCGAGGTGAGAGCACCAAAACTTAATTAAGTTGGGCAGGTTTCTTCCATATTGGTTGCGTTCCTTCTTGTCAAAGTCCATTAGGAAGTGAGCATTGTAAATTAAATTGGGTGTTGGAGACAATTTGTACATTACCTGTAAATGTTTTGGCAGGAAAGATCCAACTGCAGCCTTTTGTGAATTGAAGATGGTCCTGGTCTGGATATCAACATTTTCCAGTGCCCAACCAATCATATCATTGTAAGGCAGGAGTATAGGCCTTGTTGATATCTTATGTAGCTCTGAATTGGCAATATTTTTGTATTTGGTAGCCAAGGTTTCTATCTCCTCATCACCTGAATCATCTAGGCAGTTGACCAATTCATGTTGTAGAATATTGAATACCTACATCCAAGATTTAATGGTGTCTATGCTTCTAGGCAAAGTGTCGGAAAAGACATCTGTGTTATGGCTCAAACTTTCACCAGATGTTTTAGCTTATTTTTGTGGAGCCATGGTATGAGACCTCATAACTCTGTTTTCTATCATAGGAAATGCACTAAATTCTTTATCTTGAACACTTGCTTCTTAGTAAAAACGCACAATGAAATTCAAAATTCAATATCCTTTTCCTTTAATTGCATGAATTTACCAATACTTGAGGTGACGAAGCATTTACTTTCCTTAATGAATAATATTTAGGCGATGTTCTAGGATCTCATTGGGAATGATTATCGTAAATCAATTATTAATGCCATTAATTTTTTGGAGGTTCACGATTAGAAACATCGAAAACCAACATTTGAATTTATCCGATTTACGATTCAGCGAAAGATTAATCACAAGATAATCATCATTAATGTATTAGTTAATTGCACTTATCGTTAGGTAAATTTCAGAATTTCAGATCTTGCGATATCCTATAACAGTTCAAGATGTTATTTACGAAATGCAAAATCGTTAATCGTTAATCATTTTTTAATCCTTAATTAACCCGATTTAACACTTAATACATTTCAGAAGTTTGGGCTTCGGGATAATCAAAGTCGCTCGAGGCAGGATCCCCAAAATGAGAAATTATGATGTGATTAATTAATCGTTAATCTCTTTTTAATCCTTAATTAACCTAGATTAACACTTAAGATATTTCAGGATTTCGCGTGTCAGGACTTTGAAGGTGAGGCATGTTAACACATCTGAAGTGTGAAACTCCGAAATCCGAAATCGCAAAGTACTCTTTAGTGATTTTATTTTATTTTTAATGAGTAGGTGGCTCCATAGTTTCTAAGGAATTAGGATCATTTGATTAGATGGAAGAGCTCATCGACGGTGATAATCAAGCGCTCATTGTTTTTATTTTAAAGGGAATGAAATCCATTTAAATTCCAAAATTTATAAATATATATGTGTTCCAACAATATACGAGGAAATGGATAAAAATGAAATGGATTCAAAAATAAAATTTTTGATATTTGATAATGGAGAAGAGTTTAATTCAAAAGAATTTATGTATTTCTGTAGCAAGCATGGAATAAAAATCCAATTCGTCGTTGCTAGGACACCTCAATAGAACGGAGTTGTTGAAAGAAAGTTTAAGAAAGTACATGAAATGGCTCGAACAATGTTAATGGATTATAAATCAATAGATGTCTTATGGACATATGCAGTGCATAAAATAGTTCACTTTCAAAATAGAGTAATGGTTAGAAAAAATAGTGAAAAACACCCTACAAGATATGGAAAGGAAGACCAACAAATGTGGAGAAATTCAGAGTTTTCAGAAGAAAATGCTACATCAAAAGAGAAGATGGTAGAATGGGAAAGTTTGACTCTTGTGTGGAAAAATGCTACAATATAAGGCTCAAAAAGTTTGTGGAAATCATCAATGTAACAATTGATGAAATAGGTGGACAAAAATTAAAGGAATAAGAAAAATAATCAGTGGAACAGGTTTATGAATAAGAAGAAAAGGATGGAGAAGATGAGATAGAAGTAGAAGGGAAATTTCAACAAGTACCTCCAAAGACACTGAGAAAACGAGTACAAAAGAATCATCCTCCAAATCATATTATTGGGAACAAAGATACAGGAATTGAGACAAGAAGAAAAATTCATTCCCAAAACAACTACACCTGACACTCTCATCTTCCATTGAACCAAACAATTTTGAAGAATACAACAAGGATCAATTCTTGAAAAAGGCCATGAATGAAGAATTGGATCAAATAGAGAATAATGACACTTGGGAATTGGTTCCAGGACCAATGTACAACAATGTGATTGGCACAAATTAGTTCTTCAGAAACAAATTTAATGAATATGGACAAGTTACCAAGAACAAAGATAGATTGGTATGTAAAGGATATGCACAGGTTGAAGTGATTGACTTTGAAGAGACGTTTGATCCATTTTTCAGAATGGAAGAAATCCGATTGATATTATATTATGCATCCTCCAATAATATTAAAGTGTATCATATGGATGTGAAATCATCCTTTCTGAATGGGGAAGTTGAAGAAGAAGTCTACATTGAGTAACCATAAGGATTTCAGCTATCAGAGAATGAAGATTATGTGTGCATGTTGAAGAAGGCCTTATATTGTCTAAAACAGGATCCAAGAGCATGGTACTGTGGACTTGATAAATATCTACAAAAAATAGGTTTTAGAAAAGGAAATGTAGACAACAACCTCTATATCAAGGTAACTTCATATAGTATTTTATTAATTGAAGTTTATGTTGATAAAATTATTTTTGGAAGTGATGATGACATGTTGAGGTAGAAATATGAAAATGATATGTAGAATGAATTTGAAATTTCAATACTTGGATAACTATCCATCTTTCTGGGTCTTCATATATGTCAAGGAAACCAAGGAATTTTTATTTCTCAAACCAAGTATATCATAGAAATGATAAAGAGGTTCAGAATGGAACATTGCAAACCAGTTGCAAGTTGAGAAAATATGACAATTCAAGTTCTACAAGTCAAAGGAAGTACATGCCATTGCTTGGCAACTTACTTTATGTGAAAACATCCAGAACATATGTAATTCAGGAAGTTGGACAGGTGGTATGATTTCAAGCAGCACCAAAGAATCACATGTTCTATTAGTGAAGAGGATTTTCAATATCTCAAGGGCACATAAGTGTTTGTATTATTGTATCCAATAGGAAAGGATCTATCACTTATTTCCTACACAGATGCATATTGGGCAGGTTGCATTGATGACCGACGAAGCACCATTTGAGCGACATTCTACTTGGGTGAGTGCTTGGTATCCTGGTTAAGCAGGAAACAATCATTAATATCATTATCTATAGTTGAAGCAGAGTATATTGTAGAAGAAACATGGTGTACACATTTTCTATGGATGAAACAAACTTTGAAAGATATACAAGTTGAGTATGATGAGCCCATTCATATATACTTTGATAATACAAGCACTATCATTATCTCAAAGAATCCAGTGACATGCTGCAAGACGAAGCACATTCCAATAAAGTATCACTTTCTACGAGAATAGTTTTCCTAGAAGAACATCATAGTTGAATATGTGGGAAAAAAGGATCAAGTTGTAGATATCTTCACAAAACCTCTTCCAAGGGAAGCTTTTGAGTATATTCTCAAGAGACTCAGAGTAATTTCTACTCCAAAATGAATTCTTTTGAATTCTTGTCTTATACATCTTAGATTTATACGAGGAAGCACCATATAGAGGACAGTTCATGTTGGGGGAGCGGGTTCAGGGAGATTTCAGTCAGAGGGAGTATCCCCAAGGAGAGTTCAGTTAGGGGGAGTATCCCCAGCCATGAAGTTACCTTTTTCATTGATTTGAAAGGGGGAGAGATTCATCATATGTAGGACATAGAGCTAGATGCTCGGAGAGAGAGCACAAAGGCATGCTTCCAAGTGGAGAAATGGTCACAAGGGGAGCATAAGCGATATGACTTTAGTATTGCATTAGAGTGTTTCCATCAATGCCAAAGGGAGGCATTGTTGATTAAATGGGTTGGCTTTCATTGATTTCAACCCTTGAAGCAATTTAGGTAGAAAATTCTGGTAGCCCCAAATAGTATGGTTTAGGGACTTCAGTTTGATCTATATATAATGGTATGAAGTTTAATATATTTATATGTAAGACTATTCTAGATGTATAATACATGTCATGCCATTTCGGGTGATATGTGGAATTCCACATAAATCCTCACGGTTAGAGATTTATGGCCTTATGAAGTTGGAAAACTCTAATGAGTTACCTAGAATGTCAAAGAAATCAAAATTATTCTAGAAGCTTCTAGAATAATTTGACTAGCCAAGTGAGTGAAACTGAGAGATAATTATTGGTTAAGTTTTTTCAATAAGAAAATAATTAAAAATAAATTAGTTGCAACTAGAAGTAGATAATTTACTATTTGTAGCAAAGTGGGTTACAAGTGGGTTATCCCTTAAAGAAGGAAATTGAATTAAGTTGGTTAGAAGGTAACCCCTTTAGGAAGCTACATGGAAGTATAAATAAGAGAGAAATGCTCTCCTATTAGCACCTATTGATCACATTGAATATATATTATTGTTTAAGGTTTATTTTAGCTACTCATTGATATATTTTAATTTGCACAAGTCTGAGGTAGCACGAAGGGTTGACGAAAAAAGTTTCAGAACTAGAGAAAATAATGAAAAAAATCCTAGTTTTTTAGGTGTACATGGGATACAGTGGAGTAGGGAACATATGTATGTGGGCTAGCAATATAATAGCGCACATACATGAGTGAAAAACCCTATAAAATTGAGAATATGAATATGTCAGATCTCTAGAGTATGAAAGCAAGCTCCCAAGAAGGTCTAGAATGATCAGGTACATGATATCTATCTATTGGCTCAAAAGGTATGTCTTATTTCTATGAGTAGTTTGATTTGTTTGTCTATGTGAGAAATGGTTATAGGGGTTCAAGGATTTTCCCTAGAGAGATTAGTGGTTGCATGGGACTTTCTGTATAATTTAGATACATAGAAATATTTATTATTGATACATATTGTTAGTGTTGATGAACATCTTGTGCTTCTTGACATATGGTTAAGGGATTTTGTGGTACATGGTTTAGAGGTTTTACTTGTGAAGTGGTTGATATATTGAGAGGTTGTATATTAGAAAGGGTTTTATTTCTAGTTCATGTGAGGGTTATTATATTTGTTCTTGATTATACTTATATGCCACATGACTAGAGAGATATAGATATTTTTGGTTAAGGGATATGTATGAGGATGGATGCACATGAACAATTAAATTCTGGACATAGTGAGATTTTGCAGGTTGATGTGACAGAGGCTAAAGAGGGTCAAGGTTTTCAGAGATAGAAAACCCTAGTTTTCAAAATCCATACACAGGTTGTAGTACATATAGGTCGCGTACATACGCTGGTTGTAGTATAGAAAGGGCATGGATACACACACTGCAGAAAATATAGGTCACATATATGTTGTTTTTAGTTAGTACATAATTTTTATAGGTACAGGGTAATTACAGGGAAGTGGTTAAGGTTGACTACACATCAAAGGTACAGGTTGGTATATGTTTACAATGGTATATCACACAGAGACAATGTGATAATGGTTTCATCATATTACTTATATTTCAGTGCGATAGGATGGGGAAAGGATAGGTGGTTGTATCCACCTACCAGTTGTAGCCGGAGAACTAGGGGGTTGTATCCTTGTTCTGTTTGTAATTAGAGAATTGTGGAATTGTAGCTTCCCTTAGGTTGTATCCTAGAAAATATAGGGGGTCAGAGACTCCTTCTAGTTGTAGCTGGAGAAAAAACGAATTTGGTGCTTGCAATGAATGTAATTCTTAAAGACATATAAGAAAAAGAATTAGGTGATTTTCTCTTGCATTGGGTTTCGACATAAAAATATTAGTGTAGTGTGTATGTGTACGATTGTTCATTGTTCATGGTTTATTTACTCTGTACCTATTGGATGATAATTCTATATTGATCATAAAGATAAATAACGCTTGCATACTGTGGCTAAAAAGGATTAAAAATATCTCTTACTGATTCACCCCCTCCATCTCAGTGATCCAACACTTGAATAATATTGTTATACAAGTTACATATCATTTTTATCCATTCTCAAGTGAATGAAAGCAAGGCAAAAAGATCACCTCTCAAGACATATAAGATATTTTATGAGAATTGCCTCTAAGAAGGATTGGTGTTGCAAATCGCTACAAATCCATGCTACAAGATTAGTGTCGTAACTTGCTACAACTTTGATCCTGCAAATCCACGCTACAGGATGAGTGTTGCAAATCCATGCTACATGATGAGTGTTGCAACTCGTTGCAACTCCATGCTACATGACTAGATGTGAAAAATTGATTACAGTCAACACAGATGTGGAATTAAAGATGTCACTTAAAACATTCTCTTATAATTTTTGAGTCCACTTTGTTAGCTTGTTGATAAAGGATGAATGGATATCTGTGATCAAATCTCTGCTTCTAGAGTGGATGCCTCATTTGGAAAGTTTAGAAGGAAGATGCAATAGTAAATCTACACAAGTTTTCTTCAAATAACCTCATGTACCGTCAACCTCACACATTTTCTGGGGAAATTGTTTTTCAATCAGCTAATTGGGCATATCTTACACAAAAACCATGTCATAGAATTGTAAAATTCATTTCTAGTTCTCCAAAATGTTTGTATGAAAATCATTGTCTGATTTTGATGTCATTTTAAATTAAAATCAATTAGTAAACATAAAAGTGAGCATTTGTGTTAATTAAATGAATATGTTCAATGTTTTATTATTAAAAAGATAGATTTGTTCATTTTCTCTTTTACAAAAAGACACATTGTTTCAATATCGTATAGCTCTTGAGATACTATATAAACAAAGAAAAATGTTAAGAAGTAAAGTTTCTTTGTGGTCTATATCAGAAGATCAAAAGTAAAAACAATGTCCACAGAAGAAAGATGAAGAAACTCATGAAGTAAGGGTATAAGGGAGGATCAAGGGAGGATTGGTATCCTCTACAAATTGAAGTCTCAAAATAGGAAGTTGATTCTTCCTTGATATGGTGCTCTAACAGCAGGGAGTTGGTGCTCCAAAAATATGAAGTCAGTGCTTCCTAGAGTTGGTGCTCTGAAACAAGGGAGTTGGTGATTCCTAGAGTTGGTGTTCTAAAACAAGGGAGTTGGTGTTCTGAAACATGGAATTGATGTCTCCCTGAGTTGGTGCTCAGAAAAAGAAAGATTGGTGTCTCTCACATAGTTGTAGCTTGTACCTTTCATAATTGTTATATTTAATTTTTGTATTCAGTACATCCTTGTTGATCAATTGTTGTGATTAATAATTTTAATAATTAATACATTATTAATTTATTGAAACATAAGAAATATTGATTCACCCCCCCTCTCAGTATTTGACAATATTTCAACAATTGGTATTAGATCGGGTTCCTTCAACACATTCTAACCACTTGAAGGCGGATTCTAAAAAATACAATGGATCAACAACAAGGAATGTCCTCTAACAAACGACCACTATTCAAAGGAGATGATTATGCATTTTGGATTATAATGATGAAAATTTATCTAATGTCTCTTGGATTTGATGTTTCATAATATGTGGTGAATGGTTAAACATCACCAACTACTCCACCTTGAGACTTTGCTGCAAAGAAACTTTGCAATTATAACCCAAAGGTTGTTAATGAAATTCTAGGTGGGTTGGAAAAACCAATATTTATAAAAGTGATGCACTATCAGTAAGAAAAATATATATCGAGCAAACTTAAAGTCATTTATGAAGGAGATAGAAAATTCAAGCAAGCAAAACTTCAAACATACAAAGGGTAGTTTGAAAATCGATGATGAAAGAGGAAACAATATTGCAGATTATCTTAAGTCCCCGAGGTGTAGGACAGTCAGTGACGGAGTGTGTTGTTAAGCCACTCCGTGATGTTAAAGTCACCGGTTCGAAACCTGCGGGGACAAAAAATCCAACCATGTTAAGGGTTGGTGTGGCTCAGGCCGGGTGCGATTCCCGGGTGATTTTGACGGCTTAGATGCCCCTGAGTCGCGGTTTCTCAAGCCACAGGTTAATCGCAGGTCCTGCACAAATTAACAAACAAAAAAAAATATTGCAGATTATCTTCAAAGAGTGGATGAAATTGTCAACTTAATCAGACCACTAGGAGATAAATTAAAATACCAAGTTGTTGTCCAAAATGTGTTGATATCATTACCATTGAAATATGATGCCAATTTATCTACCTTGTAAGATCGATAAAAACATGAGACACTTACAATGGATGAGCCTCATGGGATTCTCATAGCTTATGGAATGATAACATGGAAAGAAAATCCATCAAAGAAAGAGACTTATTTAAAAGCCTCAAAAGAAACAAAGAACCATAAACATGTTCTGGTGGAGACTCACTCAGATATATCAGATGTAGAAGAGGCCAATTTTATAAACAAGCTCCAGAAAGGATCTGGAAAATATAAAGGAAATTTACCCTTCAAATATTTCAACTGTGTCAGAATAAGACACTTTGATAACAAATGAATCTATCCCAAGAAGGAGGATAGTGATGATGAAGAATCCTACAACCATAAATACCATAAAAGGGATAAATCCCAATACAAAATTTTTTTTTACAAGAAAAAGATAAACCTCTACTCCAAAGAATACAATAGTTCTTCAGACATGAGTGAAGATGTTGAAGAGATTCTATTTATGGGAGTGAAAAATAATGATGTTGATAGTAATGAATATAATTTTGAAGATGAAGGAGAAGTAAACATTTAATAACAACTTATCAGTGAACTTAAATAACTAAGGAAGTATAAAAAGAAGAATAAATCATTAAGAGAACAACTATCAGAATATGAAGAAGCACCAAAATCAAGAGAAAGGAAAGTTTCAAAGACCATGAAAGAAACAAGGCAAGTCATCAATGATTTGAAGAATCAACTCGAGAAAGACAAAATAATTGAAGAAAACATTTTAAAACAACTCAATGATAGGGAACACGATTATGAAAAGGTAGAGGCTGAAATTATCCTTCTATAAGGGGAAATTGAACAATTATAGAAAATAAAAATAAAAAAATAAAAAAATCAAGAACTCTTTGGTATAATCTAGGGCTTCTGCTATCGTTTTCTTCATGCATTCAAAATATGCTTTGGCCTTGGTCGTCCATTTGACCTCGTTGTCCTTTTTTAGCATATATGTTATCAATTTAATAATTTTAGCGAAATTTGGAATGAATCTTCTTAAAAACATTATTTTTCCTAAAAATGACTGAATTTCCTTTCTGTTTCTAGGAATATTTATTGTATTTATGGATTCAACCCTTTTTGGATCAATTTTTATTCCTTTCTTAGATACCATATGACCCAAGAGTATACCTTCCTGCATTGTAAAATGATATTTCTTGGGATTTAGGGACAAACCAAATTTTCGGCATTTCTCGAACGTCTGTTTCAGGTGTACCAAGTTCTCTACATCATAGTTACAAAAAAAAAGTAAATTGTCAAGAGAGATAACGAAAAACTTATCTCTTTCGCTGAAAAAGTCTATGTCCATCGCTCATTGAAAAGTGGCCCATGCGTTCATCAAACCAAATGGAATTTTTTCATACATGAAAGTACCCTATGGAGTGGTAAACGCGGTTTTATCTTTTTCATCGTCGTGGATTGAAATTTATTATAACCGAAAAATCCATCAATCATAGAAATTTGGTTATCCCCGACCACTTTTTCTAGAACATGATCCATTTTAGGGAGCGGATAATTGTCTTTAAGAGATGATCTATTTAGGTTCTTAAAATCCACACAAAGTCTGATTTCGTTGTTCTTTTTTCTAACTAGAACTAAATTAGATACCCACTCGAAATATCTATATGGAACAATATTTTTTGCATCCAAGAGATTTTTTACCTCTCTTTATATTACGAGCAAGAGTATCGGTTTTATCTGTCTGAGATTTTCCTTGAAAGGTTTGATGCTTGGTTTCAAAGGGATATTATGCTCAATAACAAGGGTATCATAAGTTTTCAGTTTGTCGTAAGACCAGGCGAAGACATTTTTGTATTGTTTGAGTAATTCAGCATATTAACTTTTCATTTCAAGTGGAAGGTATTTGGAAATTTTGACCAGTTTGGGGTTTTCCTTAGTGCCTATGTCACAATCTTCAACCTCTTTGGGCTGAGGCTGTAAGGTATACTTCAATGGTATATCATCCTTATCAAATAATATCTCTAACATAATTAGACCCTTAGGAATTTGATTGTTTTTAACACCAACATGCGATGTTTAGCGATCTTATCTTGGAACTTTTGAGGCTTTTCGTCTTCTTTCATGATCCAAGTAGGGTCATTTTGATTTTCCTAGTCGATCTGTGTTTCAGAAAATTCATCCACCATTTCCAGAAACTGCTTGATCTATTCATCATCTTTAAAACCATGCCAGTGTTGGACATTATTTGGTATTGAAGGCTTGTGCCTCATTTATGTCTGGTATTTTAGCTTCAAGACTGTAGGCGACATAAAAGTAGCAGTTGCTTTTTCTAGGGAGTCAGGTTGTTGATTTTTTTCCCTCGGAATATGATGAATATTGAACGATGAGAAAAAAAATTCGATCAAATCCCAGGCACAGTTTTTGTACGACCTTATCCTTAGATGATTGGCTTGATACTACTGCCTTATTTGTTTTACAATTAATTCTACATCGTCGTAAGCTATTAGATTTTCAATTTTCAGCTTCTGGGCAACCTCGAATCCCAATATCAGAGCTTCATACACGCATACGTTATTGGTATAGTCAATCTCCAACTGTAACCTATATGAGAAATAAATTATGAATTTATCTTTGGGTGCCACAAAAATATCTCCATCTCTGACTCCTTCTCAAGATGAATCACCGTCAATTTTATTTTTTCCAAACCCCTATGCTATTTACATTTTTGTTTGTTTTTTCAATTTTTTTGTTTTTCGTTTTCTGAATCATTTTATTCTATACATTCTTCAAAACCATCATCAATGGATAATATACAATTTCCTAAATCTTGATTTGCGACATTAACTTCATAATTATTTGGGTTATGTGGGTCATTTATGGTATATGTCAGTCTTGTCTCTCTATATAGATGGGTGAACTATCCATCAAAGATTGGGATTGTAGCATACATCATGTCTAATTGAAGCGATCGTCCAATTTTGGAACCCCAAGACTTGGATAACAACATGCCATTTTTCGCAGGAACATCAGCATCGACTACATCCATGAGAATACTCTTCATAGGGATTTGTGCAAGATTAACCACCAAATATTTTATCATACCAAGACATTTTACCTTTCTTGAATCAAAAGAATAGAGATCTCAGTATGGTCTAGTAACTTTGAGGTCCAGTTTTTCCATAATAACTTTGGGCATTAAGTTATGGGAGGCTCCAGAATCCAACATACAGTTATGGAGTAGGTAATCATGCACAATCAACATAATATAAAAAGGGGCAACAGGATCTTTATCATTTTTTATACGTGGACCAAACATTATAGTAGGTCTATCATCTTCTAAATTAATAGTATCCGCATGAATTTCAATATATGAGAAATTTATCATATTGGCAATTTGTTTTCTATACATCGGATTTTTTGCTAATTCAACCAGGGGCACACGAATTTTGATTTTATTAATTTCATTTTCCATATTGAAACTTCCAATTGTCTTTTCAGCCTCTCTGGTGGGGATACATGTTTCTCTCATTTCTTGTGTATTAGTTTGTGTTTCTTTGGTTTCATCTGTCCTTGTTTTGACGTCTTGTGTTTCAGCTATTTTTGTTTTGGCATCTTGCGTTTCAGCTTTTTAAGTCTTGGAAACTTGTGTTTCAGTTGTCTTTGTCTTGGCAACTTGCATTTCAGTGGATGTTTGAGATGCTTTATATGTTTTATTTCTTGACAAGATATTCCTTGGTGGAGCAGTTGTAGAATTTTATCTCTAGGCCTTAAATTATATTTTTGTTGAAGCTTGGCCATTATAGAGTCGACGATTCCTTCATAATCAAATTCTCCCATATTATTTATACTTACCTTGTTTCCAAATAGTTTTTCTTGATCTAAATATATTTCGTAATCTTGTCTGGTTAGGTGAGGTTCTTGATCATTATCATTGAGGTTGTCAATATATTGATCTAACCCCTTAAAGTCTTGTACATCATCTCTTTGCATAAAGTTTTATTTTTTGAAAGGAGCTTTGATTTTCTGATCTTCGTTTTTTACTGGTCTCTGATGGATCGGGGGATTGGTATTCCTTTTGAAATATCTCCTAGCAAAAGGATCAGGTTTATCTTGGTATAATTCCATTATGGATATTTGTTTTGACAATTCTTGAATAATTTTAGCCATGTCATCCATTTTTTCCTCCACCGACTTCCCATATCCAGAAGTTTTAGCTTATTCTCTAAAGTGGTTGGTTTCTTTGGTTCCCGTTTCGACTTTTTTCTTTAGTTTACCTAATGCCATCATGTTAGATTCAATTTCGATGGCATCGTATTGAATTCTGGTGCGATCAACCAATATCCTCTAATGCAGGAGCATCACTCCATGTCATCAAGCACAGCACACCCAGTATGCATTCAATGGAAGGAGAGAGGTGCAACCCTCTCGTTTTCAAATTTTGAAAATGTATTAAATAAGTGTAAGGCCAAAGAGCCAAGCCGTGCCTTTGAGCAGGCTGTAGTTAGTTTCACCTTTAATGGCTGACCTGTTTATGGGGATATAGATCCAATTAAGATTAGATGGCCCATTGAATGTAATTGAATGCAAATTAATGAGAGTTGGTGAGGATCGAGGGAAGTGCTCGAGGAGCCCCATTTTGTAAAAATATCTCCTTTGTATCTATAGGATAGTCATTCGATAGAGAAGAAAAAATAGAGAATAGGGAGAAGAGAGGAGAGCCAAGACTCTGTTGCAGTCCGAGCTCGAACACATTGTAATTAAACATTGATGCTTGTACAAAGCAGTTTTTCCTGCATGTTGTTGTTCATGTGTTTATGAGTTCATGAATGAATGTCTTTATGTGTTGATGATATGTTGTAGAAGTATGTTAGGTATGCATTTGTAGGGATAGACAAAATTTATTGTCTGTGATCTCTTTGATCCCAGGTCTGGTTCTTTGAGGCTTCATGCAAGAGTGCATGACAGAACACTATGGGTTCTGTACGCCAATGCATAGAGTGCACTTCTGAGTTCTGCGAAATTTCAGACAGACACATGCCAAGAGGGTGCACCAGAGGAAGTCATTGACTCAAATAAGAAGCCTCAAGGTTGTTGAACACATTGAAGGAGAGACTGTGTAGAGGAAGACACAGAGAAGACAAAACGTATGTAGGTTCTGTAGAAGCTCTGCCAAGAGGGCATTGAGCGCATGTATAGAGTGCATAGGAGGAACTCTATTTCGAGTTCAAGGAAGACAGAACTACGAAAAGTTCTGTAGAGCTCTGCAAAGAGGGCATTGATGGAGTTCATAGAGTGCACATAGGAACTCCATTTTGAGTTCTAAGGAAAGGGAAGTGTCAAGGAGAAGGCACTTACAGGGCTACTGAACACCCTGCGAGCTCAATAAGGAGTATTTGAGCATAAGTTTCCAGAGGGAACTTATATCCCTTCAAGGAGAGAAAGGGATAGAGACACTTTGACGTCAGAGCCACAGATAAGCTCAAAATGGATAGCACAGTTGTGTGCAGAGGCTCTGCAAGGTGTGCATCGAGTAGAGGAATACGAGGAGTGCGTGAAGCATTTATTTGCAAGAAATACTTCAAATTGAGTTATCTGAAAACTCAGTAGCACAAGGAGTGTGGGAATAAGAACTTGTCTGAAGTTCTTAAGCTCATAATCTCAGTAGGAACAGTGCCTTTTGGCATAGAGAAATAGTCGAGAGGAGTAGGAAGTCAAGGAACCCTTTGAGGTTTCACAATCGACAAATCTTAGGAGGGAGAGCATCCTTAGAATACAGGCCGGAGCTGCGGATACAGGCTTCACAGTAAAAGAAAAGGCCGAGGCCTTTGAAACTTTGGAAATCTTCCAAGGGGGAGGAATAAGTGCAAGCTTAAGAGGGAGCATAGTTATCGTTGGATCAGGTAGAGGATGAGTTCTAGACCGTTGAATCTACATCCATGCAACAGGAGGAGAGAGCGCAGGAGAAAGAGATCTGGGCCGTCAGATCTAGGCATACGGACCGATAGCCATCGGATGTAGGAGAAGGTGCACAGGGTTTAACCCTCGTATATGCAAAGGGAAGGAATTTTCAAGATCCCAAAAGCATCGTGACCGTCCACAAGGAGCACACGTGGCAAGTGGTCAAGGTTTCGGGAAAATTCACAAAAGGATGTGGGTGGTCGATCCAGTTGGATCGTAGTCGTTGGTCCAAGAGGGACATGGACCGTTGATCTCTTAGTAGATATATTCCAGCATTTCAGCATTTCGTCTACCAGAAGATAGAAAGGGAAAGAGTCAGGACTCTTGACCCATGAAATCCTAGAAGAACGTAAGCCATCAAATCAGGGGAGGCTCACAGTCGTCGATCTTCCTTTGGAGTGGAATTTCGACATTTCGGGGTTCGATATTTCGACATTCCGGGACCCGGGAGTTTGAAGGGTCAAGAACTGTTGCAACTGGAATCGTGAAATCCCAAAACACAAAAACCCGAAAGGATTCGAAGGAATAACATCGGGTCACGGGATAGGGTCACATCGACAAGATCCAAGCAGGGAGCTTGTCACTCGCCAGCCCTTTCGGGGTTCGACATTTCAAAGTTTCAGGGTTCAGAATTTTGGAAATCCCAAGGAAAAGGAGTCGGGGCACTTTGAGTTGAAAACCCTCGAAGTCGTGAAACACGACGTGTATTTGGAGAAGGGTTGTGGTCACGGAGGACGCAATCACATAGAACCAAAATTTCGACATTTTGGCATTTTGGCATTTCGGGTTTTGGGGATTGAAGAGTCAAGAGACTTGCGACTTCAGGATTCCCGAACTCACGAAACCTGAAATCCCTTTTTAGAAAAGGTCATGGTCATATCTGGTGGCCATGTGGAGGTGAATACTCATGCCTGGTTCATTTCTTGTGCTGGTGGAGTTTTCATGAATGACCTATGGATCGGATCTGTGGGGTTCCAGTGAGGGACCGAAATAACTATTTCGGTTCTGCGGATTCGAAGAAGAATGATCCTGTGCAGATTCTCAGCCCGAGGGCAAGGGGGTATGCACCAAGTGGTATCAGAGCTTGATTTTGTCGGTATATTGTAGGCAGAAGGAAGGGAAAAGGCTAGAAGTGCTCTCAGTTGCAGAGTGACAGCAATAGAATTGCGAAGAGGGTAGGTAGAAGACAGGAAAATGGTTTCTAAAGGCCATGGATGCGGTGGATAGAAGAACCACCAGCAGTAGAGCGAGGCTGAGATGGACAAAGAACTCACCAAGATAAGAGAGAGGATGGAGGAGCTTGCATTTTGAATGCAGCAGGATGCAAAATTGCTATGGCTATATGAATGGTCCATGAAAACAATAGTGAAATGCCTACTAAAGGAGTTATTGGCCTGAAGGAAGCAGAAGTTATTGATGGAATGGCTGAGGTATGTGGAAGACCTCAGGGTTGAAGAAGAAGTGGTTCATGTGTGTGAACTAGAATCTGGGAGAAATCTCAGTGATGATGAGGAGAAGAGATCACTGGAAGATCTCAGAGATTTCCAGGCGGGCAGT
This sequence comes from Picea sitchensis, assembly GCA_010110895.2. NCBI lineage: Eukaryota > Viridiplantae > Streptophyta > Pinopsida > Pinales > Pinaceae > Picea > Picea sitchensis. Next base: position 442,570 of record SNQJ01S0000940.1, read on the forward strand.
GAGGAATTTTCAATTTGCTAGGAGGGAAATAAGAAGAGGTCACAGGATGATCTCAAAGACTGCTAGGAGGGTAGAAAAAAAAATTCAGGGTGCAAGGAGGGAAATGAGATGAGATTGTTAGAGGATCCCATAGACTTCTAGGAGGGAAGAGAAGAAATCCCATGTTGCCAAGTGGGCAAGGGAGAGCAGATGATACTGTCTGAAAGTCTCATGAACTCAGGGATGAGTTTGAATCAGCAAGGAGTGTTGATGAAGATGGGATCGATAGATCTCAGAAACTGCCAGGTGGGAAGAAGTGAACTTTCGAGTTTCCAGGTGAACAATGGGAAGAGATCAGAAGAAGGTATCACGTACTTCTACGGGAGAAGTGGTGAAAGTTCATATTTCCAAGTGGGAAATAATATGGGATAGCTGGATCTCATGGACTGTCAGGTGGGTAGCAGAAAATTCCCAAATTGCAAGGTGGGAAGGGGAAAGGAGATGAGACTGTCTGAGAGTCTCATGAACTCAAGGGAGAGTTCATATCAACAAGGACCGTTGACAGGAGAGAATCATAAGAGAATTCTGATGATTGGGGGAATTCGAGTATTCCTACCAAGTAGCCCAATTGAGGCCAAAGCAGGTGTTGTATATGGAGCAACAACATGAGGACAACCATAAAAAAATGTCATGAAGGAAGAAGTGGAGAAGACACTGGCATTTTCCCAAGGAGATGAAGGAGATGAGAATTCAGAAGAATGGCTCGAAGTCTTCATCCAGGAAGATGAAAAGGAGATGATTGCAGCACTGGAGCTTGCAGCAGAAGAAGATGAGGATTCGATGGAATGGCTCGAAATTTTCGGCCAGAGAATCGAACAGAAGGTAACTGTAGTACTGGAGATTACAGAAGCAGAAGAGGAAACATACATCATAGACTTTGTTGGTATGTGTGAAGAATTGGAATCCCTGGAGAGAAGGGTGATGGTGCAAAGCTTGCACATCCGATAGGCTAATTTGGAAGAAGATAGTCTGGGGGATCGAGATGATCTGTCCATTTGCAAAGAAGAAGTGCAGTGGAGAAGGCTACAAAAGGAGAGCCAGCTATTGTAACAGATTTCGGAAATTTCCCTACTCAGTATTTTTTATCCCAAGCACCCATGGGATTCCTTGATATATAAGCACTATTATATACACCTGCACCTTCAGAACAAGGTTCTTTTCGTTTAGACTTCCGTTCTATCCATGTTCACTATCTGAACAATCTGCAGGAGGCGATTTTATTGTGTTCTGCGCGTCATTTCAATCGAGTTAGTTTCTCATAGTTGTTGCCATGAAGCCACTGATCTATTACAAAATTAGGGAACAGGAGCTATGGTGATATTGTATAACTATATTGTACCTGAATTTCTATGAGAACCAGGGAATAGGAGTAAGCAAATGCAATGTTTCCTAGAGCTTGGAACGCATTCCATATTTTGTCAACTTTAGTTACTGTACCAATCGTGGCTCCTGTGAGACTCCCTCTAAAGTGTCCCACCTCTGAAGCACATCCAGACGTATTACAGGCAGCTCAGAAAGCTGTGATATATATTAATTTAGATGAAATTTGAAATGTCTTGTGAAGAGCACAATCGAAAGCAGAGATGAGGAGGAGAAATTGGACTCCTTCAACATTCCTTTCTACGATCCAAGTGTGGAGGTGTTGCAGAGAATAGTGGAGATGGAGAAATCGTTTGAAATAGAGAGCATAAGGCTTCCGAACGGGTTTCCCTTGCATCCATTGAAGGAAATTTTGACGGAGCTGCAGGCAGCGGCATCGCCCTAGATCCACCACGCATCACCAAACACATCCGACCGCCAAATCGTGAGGTGCTCCTGTTGAATCAGAGGAGTTTTAAAATGTCATTTAAAGAATCGGGTGTCACAATCAATATTAGGGTTCCAATACCGGCATTTACGCTCCATTTGTGCGGCGTCGTTTCTTCGAACCCTAATCTCCTCTGCAACAATACACATGTTCAAAACCCATCACGATTGCTGAGAATTCTCATCTTCCATTGCAAGCATTACAACTCTCATACTCCGGTGGGTCTGTCTCTTCCTTGGCGGCGGCTAGGGTTTATGAATGGCGCTTCCCCTCTTTAGGATAATGGCTATCTCTGGCAGATCACGGGAAACACTCAGATCATGTGCCCTTTCTCTTTAGCATACGACGGCCTTTTCAAAGGTGGCTCAAACGATGATCTCCACTATGCCAACCAAGGCTCCATTTACACAGGCTATAACACAGCCTCTCTCCATTCAGCCATCCATCCCAACAGATCGCTTCAATATAGCAGAAGCAAGGCGCAACAGGCTGGTTGGTCAACACGGGCTAGTCTAGCGGCAACTATGGAGTGGGACTAGAATTAATTGATTGACAAACCTGCTACTTTGGAGATACCGAGGCCATGTCCGATGGTAGAATACGTGAATGACATGACCGCAACGATGATAGAGAGCCACCATATTTCCACAAAGTCTAGTATCTAAGAAAGTAGGATCTCTACAACTCTGAAGACTATCATGTATGGATTACTGGAGACGTGGCATGGGTAGTAGTCTCCATAAGTGCTGAAGCAATTTGACTTCTAAATGGCCCTGTGTTTAACAATATAATTTAGTCCAAACAGATATAATTTCCTCCCATCACTAGTGTTTGCAAGTCATTAGGAACAATTATATACTCAATTTCACTCACGTCATGCTGATGGATGCAGCTATTGTATAGCCAATTGTGATTCCGAACATATTCACGTACTGAGTGAAACCGCATATCCACACTTGGAAGCCCTCTGAGAAAAAGTACGAAAACAAATCAGGATTTCAAGTTTCTAGAAAGATATATTGAACACCAAGTTTGAAACATTTATTTACAGGAGGGAGCCATACCTAGATTGGCTCTCACCGCAAGACTATAGGTATAATTTCTCTTTCCAGTAACTGCATCCGGAGACCTGTAGCAGTCTGAAAGAAGGCAAGACATATAGTATGTGACAAAGGCGAAAGCAAGCATGGTTGCGGGTCCGCCAATCTATCCTAGTTGAGATGTTGCCCATACCAATGAGAGCACACCGGAGCCGATCACTGCTGTGATAATATGCGCACTTGTTGTCCCCAATGTGCCTGCGAATGAAACACTTTAGAAACTGCCTGATAAATATATAGTATACAACTATAAATTCGTTGTTTCGAGCGAGGCTTGAGCAAAAGAATGGGTCAGAAACAGTATTCGCAGTTCAGTATTCTTAATTAAACTAAGTTGATTAAAATCATACCTCGGCGATTGATGCACCCATAATCGTTGAATGTCTTGGAATATGAAAACTTTCCGCTCTACAAGCAACTTGATTCTATTGAAACCTCCAATGTTGGATCATGAATCTGAGTCATTGTCATTACAAACTGTCACTTTGACCTAATACTGACACTGTCGAAGCAGAAACTTGAAATTTGGCTTCTGGATTGTGGGTAGTGTGTCGCAGTAATCTCTCAACATAAGAAACCCAGCGGGCACCAACAATTCGGGCAGGGTTCCTCGAAATACACAGAAATCTCTCACCACGTCAAACGATTCAAAACGTTGGTAGAGCATCTCGCAGCCGCAGAGTCCATGAAGGTGAAGCGTTTGATATTTCTTTTAGATTATTTTTTGTAACGCGGAGATATGAGTTACGTAACTTATGGTGGGTGAGAATAGTTAAATAAGTGTTGATGTAACAGAAAAAAAAGGGGGCACGCAGAGAGTAGCACGGAGGAAAACCTCTTGTGAAGAGGGGTTCCTTGTGTAATGCTGAGTTATTTTGTGACTGTGAGATTCATCACAGTCGATTTCTTTCAGTATGTTCTTCTTCTTTTCAGCTGTGTTAAATCTGTTTGGACTTCATTTATATGTTCCTTACCCACAGTTGATATTGTCATTATCGTATTGTTTATTACTTCCTTATTCCGTCACGACTGCATTACAATTTCGTTTTTTTCTAACTGATGTGCTTCGTTATACTTTAGTACGACCACTACTATAGTGAATGAATGTTGGTTTTGTGTAATTGTTTGTTGTCTTTCCTCTGCATCAACTATCAGTGGGTGTAAGACTAGTCTACACTTCCAGAATTCTGCATATATTCTCTGCTACATCGGCTTTCCTTTCCTTTTTCCGCTATCGCATCATGATTATCAACTCGTTGAAAGATAGACTTACTTTGCCTCACTTTCCGCAAGTTAAATGATCTCTGCTATTGTCTCCTTTCTTCGGTTTTCACTTGACTCCATGCCCAATGGACCATTTTTCTGGTTTAACCCCCAAACTCTAAGAATCCAAGACCATCATTTACCCATAAATCTGCCCACCATTTCGAGTTTACTGAAGATTATTTTGTGACATTATTCGAGAGATCCCTCTCGGGTTAGAGGAGGGCAGCTTCTAACCCAAAGTGGTTCAAGGTTGCCTCGGGATTGATTTGCTGCAACCCTTTTCAGTTTCGAGTGTCAACATTTTGGCGTCGTTGCGGGGGAATTCGAAGTTGATATCTATCCCTCGGAGAACGACATTTGCATAGTCCTAAAGCTTGGTTGAGCAGCCGGTCATAGGAAAATATTGGTTGCACATGATCTAGCGACTTCATTAAAAAAATTCGATGGTGATTTCACTGGCAGGAGAACTCAGAATTACAACTTTCGTGTAAGGTCGCCCAATGTATGAAGGCACCTGGTCTACTATTCTTGGCACTTTGCCGGAAAGTACCATCCCTAGATAGAGCCTATGTTATAACAGATTTCAGAAATTTCTCTACTCAGTATTTTTTATCCCAAGCACCCATGGGATTCCTTGATATAAAAGAACTATTATATACACCTCCACCTTCAGAACAAGGTTCTTTTCATTTAGACTTCCGTTCTATCCATGTTCACTATCTGAAAAATTTGCAGGAGGCAATTTTATTGTGTTCTACGCGTCATTTCAATCGAGTTAGTTTCTCATAGTTGTTGCCATGAAGCCACTGATCTATTACAAAATTAGGGAATAGGAGCTATGGTGATATTGTATAACTATATCGTACCTGAATTTCTATGAGAACCAGGGAATAGGAGTAAGCAAATGCAATGTTCCCTAGAGCTTGGAACGCATTCCATATTTTGTCAGCTTTAGTTACTGTACCAATCGTGGCTCCTGTGAGACTCCCTCTAAAGTGTCCCACCTCTAAAGCACATCCAAATGTATTACAGGCAGCTCAGAAAGCTGTGATATATATTAATTTAGACGAAATTTGAAATGTCTTGTGAAGAGCACAATCGAAAGCAGAGATGAGGAGGAGAAACTGGACTCCTTCAACATTCCTTTCTACGATCCAAGTGTGGAAGTGTTGTAGAGCATAGTGGAGACAGAGAAATTGTTTGAAATATAGAGCATAAGGCTTCCGAATGGGTTTCCCTTGCATCCATTGAAGGAGATTTTGACAGCGCTGCAGGCAGCGGCATCGACCCAGATCCACCACACGTCACCAAACACATCCGACCGCCAAATTGTGAGGTGATCCTATTGAATCAAAGGAGTTTTAAAATCTAATTTAAAGAATCGAGTGTCGCAATCAATATTAGGGTTCCACTGCCGACATTCAGGCTCCATTTGTTCGACGTCGTTGCTTCGAACCCTAATCTCCTTTGCAACCATACACACGTTCAAAACCCATCACGATTGCTGAGAATTCTCATCTGCCATTGCAAGCATTACAACTCTCGTACTCCGGTGGTTCTGTCTCTTCTTTGGCGGTGTCTAGGGTTTACGAATGGCGCGTCCCCTCTTCAGGATAACGACTATCTCTGGCGAATCACGGGAAGCACTCAGATCGTGTGCCCTTTCTCTTTAGCATACGACGACCTTTTCAAGGGCGGCTCAAATGGCGATCTCCACTGTGCCAACCAAGGCTCCATTTACACAGGCTATAACACAACCTCTCTCCATTCAACCATCCATCCCAACAGATCGCTTCAATACAACAGAAGCACGGCGCAACAGGCTGGCTGGTCAACAAGGGCTGGTCTAGCGGCAAATATGGAGTGGGACTAGTATTAACTGATTGACAGACCTGCTAATTTGGCGATACCAAGGCCAAGTCTGATGGTAGAATACGTGAATGACATGACCACAACGATGATAGAGAGACACCATATTTCCTCAAAGTCTGGTATCTGAGAAAGTAGGATCTCTACAACTCCGAAGACTATCATGTATGGATTACTGGAGACGTGGCATGGGTAGTCGTCTCCATAAGTGCTGAAACAATTTGACTTCTGAATGGCCCTGTGTTTAACAATATAATTTAGTCAAAACAGATATAATTTCCTCCCATCACTAGTGTTTCCAAGTCATTAGGAACAATTCTATACTCAATTTCACTCACGTCATGCTGATGGATTCAGCTATTGTATAGCCAATTGCGATTCCGAACATATTCACGTACTGAGTGAAACCGCATATCCACACTTGGAAGCCCTCTGAGAAAAAGTACGAAAACAAATCAGGATTTCAAGTTTCTAGAAAGATATATTGAACACCAAGTTTCAAACATTTATTTACAGGAGGGAGCCATACCTAGATTGGCTCTCACCACAAGACTATAGGTATAATTTATCTTTCCAGTAACTGCATCCGGAGACCTATAGCAGTCTGAAAGCAGGCAAGATGTATAGTATGTGACAAAGGTGAAAGAAAGCATGGCTGCGGGTCTGCCAATCCATCCTACTTGAGTTGTTTCCCATGCCAATGAGAGCACGCCGGACCCGATCACTGCTGTGATAATATGCGCACTTGTTGTCCCCAATGTGCCTGCGAATGAAACACTTTAGCAACTGCCTCATAAATATGTAGTATACAACTGTAAATTCATTGTTTCCAGTGAGGCTTGAGCAACACAATGGGTCAAAAACAGTATTCGCAGTTCAGTATTCTTAATTAAACTAAGTTGATTAAAATCATACCTCGGCGTTTGATGCACCCATTGTCGTCGAACTTCTTGGAATCTGAAAACTTTCCGCTCTGCAGGCAACTTGATTCTATTGAAACCTCCAATGTTGGATCATGAATCTGAGTCATTGTCATTAAAAACTGTCACTTTGACCTAATACTGACACTGTCGAAGCAGAAACTTGAAATTTGGCTTCTGGATTGTGGGTAGTATGTCGTAGTAATATCTCAACATAAGAAACCCAGCGGGCACCAACAGTTCGGGAAGGTCTCATGGAAATACGCAGAAATCCCTGACCACTTGTCAAACGATTCAAAACGCTGGCAGAGCATCTGGAAGCAACAGAGTCCATGAAGGTGAAGCGTTTCATATTTCTTTTAGATTATTTTTTATAAATGCGGAGATATGAGTTACGTATGGTGGGTCAGAATAGTTAAAAAAAAAGGGGGGGCGCACAGAGTGCTGGGGAAAACCTCTTGTGAAGAGGGGTTCCTTGTGTAATGCTGAGTTATTTTGTAAGCCAGATTGAAATAATAAAGATGATTTTTTTACTTGTGACTGTGAGATTCATCACAGTTGATTTATTTCAGTATGTTCTTCTTCTTTTCAGCTGTGTTAAATCTGTTTGGACTTCATTTATATGTTCCTTACTGGCAGTTGATATTGTCATTATCATATTGTTTATTTCTTCCTTATTCCGTCACGACTGCATTACAATTTCGTTTTCTTATAACTCATGTGCTTCGTTATACTTTAGTACGACCACTACTATAGCGAATGAATGTTGGTTTTCTGTAATTGTTTGTTGTCTTTCCTCTACACCAGCTATCAGCGGGTGTAAGACCAGTCTACACTTCCAGAATTCTGCATATATTCTCTGCTACATCGCCTTTCCTTTCCTTTTTCTGCTATCGCATCATGATTATCAACTCGCTGAAAGATAGACTTACTTTGCCTCACTTTCTGCAAGTTAAACGATCTCTGCTATTGTCTCGTTTCTTCGGTTTTCACTTGACTCCATGCCCAATGGACCATTTCCCTGGTTTAACCCCCAAACTCTAAGAATCCAAGACCATCATTTACCCATAAATCTTCCCACGATTTCGCATTTACTGAAGATTATTTTGTGACATTATTCGAGAGATACCTCTCGGGTTGGAGGAGGGCAGCTTCTAACCCAAAGTGGTTCGAGGTTGCCTCGAGATTGATTTGCTACAACCCTTTTCAGTTTCGAGTGTCAACACCAGCCATAGGAGAAGCTGGACGAGATGATTGAGGAAATCAGAAAGATGATGTTCATATCAACAAAAGAATTTAGAAAAGGGAAGCTAAGTAGAGGAGAACCTGCCATAGTAGCAGGGTAGCAACAACAGTAGCAAAAAAGCAATGGAGTGGATGGATAGCTCCAAAGAACTGTTTGGGATCCAGGTGGATTTCAACAGCCATGTTGGGAAGCTCATGAGAAAGAGCTCATGATTTTTGCAGCTGAGGAGTATGATGCAGGAGCCTCACTCCATGTCATCAAGCGCAACACACCCAATGTGCATTCAATGGAAGGAGAGAGGCACAACCCTCTCATTTTGAAATTTTGAAAATGTATTAAATAAGTGTAAGGCCGAAGATCCAAGCCATGCCTTTGAGAAGGTTGTATTTAGTGTCACCTTTAATGGCTAAGGTGTTGATGGGGATCTGGATCCAATTCGGACTAGATGGACCATTCAATGTAATTGAATGTAAATTAATGAGAGTTGGTGAGGATGGAGGGAAGCACTCAAGGATCCCACTTTTGTAAAAAAATCTCCTTTGTATCTGTAGGATAGTCAGTCAATAGAGAAGAAAAAATAGAGAATAGGGAGAAGAGAGGAGAGTCGAGACTCTATTGAAATTCAAGCTCGAACACGTTGTAATTAAACATTGATGCTAATACAAAGCAGGTTTTCCTGCATGTTGTTGTTCATGTGTTTATGAGTTCACGAATGAATGTCTTTATGTGTTGATGATATGTTGTAGATGTATGTTAGGTATGCATTTATAGGGATCAACAAATTATACTTTTTGTGAGCTCTTTGATCCTGTGTCTAGTTCTTTGAGGCTTCATGCAAGAGTGCATGACAAAACACTGGGGGTTCTGTAATCTAGTGCATAGAGTACACTTCTGAGTTCTATGGAATTTCAGACAGATATGTGCCAGGAGGGCGCACCAGGGGAAGTCATTGACTCAAAGAAGAAGCCTCAAGCTTGTTGAACACCTTGAAGGAGAGACTGTGCAAAGGAAGACACAGAGAAGAAAAACGTCTGTAGGTTCTGTAGAAGCTCTACCAGGAGGGCATTGAGCGCATGCATAGAGTGCACATGAGGAACTCTATTTTGAGTTCAAGGAAGATAGAACTACATAAAGTTATGTAGAGCTCTGCCAAAAGGGCATTGAGTGAGTGCATAGAGTGCACCAAGGAACTCTATTTTGAGTTCTAAGGAAAGGGAAGTGTTAAGGAGAAGGCACTTAAAGGGTTACTGAACACCTTGCAGTCTCAACAAGGAGTATTTGAGCATAAGTTTCCAGAGGGCGCTTATATCCCTTCAAGGAGAGAAAGGGATAGAGACACTTTGAGGTCAGAGCCACAGATAAGCTTAGGATGGATAAGACATTTGCGTGCAGAGGCTCTGCAAGGTGTGCATCGAGTAGAAGAATGCAAGGAGGATGTGAAGCATTTCTTTGCAAGAAATACTTCGAATTGAGTTATCCAAAAACTCAGCAGCACAAGGAGTGTGAAAATAAGAACTTGTCTGAAGTTCTGAAGCTCAGAATCTCAAGAGGAACAATGCCTTTGCACACAGAGAAATAGTCGAGAGGAGTAGGAAGTCTAGGAACCCTTTGAGGTTTCACAATCAAAAAATCGTATGAGGGACATCATCCTTAGAATACAGGTGGGCGTCGAGGATACAAGCTTCGAAGCAAAATCAAAGGCCAAGGCCTTTGAAAGTTTGGAAATATTCCAAGGGGGAGGAAGAAGCGCAAGCTCAAGAGGGAGCATAGCTACCGTTGGATCAGGTAGAGAATGAGATTTGGACCATTGAATCTACGTCCAGGAAATAGGAGGAGAGGGCGCAAGAGAAAGATATCTGGGTCGTCATATCTGGGTGCACAGACTGATAGCCATCGGATCCAGGAGAAGGTGCATGAGTTTTAACCCTCGTATATGCAAAGGGAAGGACTTGTCAATATCCCGAAAGAATTGTGACCATCCATAAGGAGGACACATGGAAAGTGGTCAAGGTTTCAGGAAAATTCCCAAAAGGATGTGGATCATCGATCCAATTGGATCGTAGCCATTGGTCTAAGAGGGACATGGACCATTAATCTCTCAGTAGAGATATTCCGACATTTCGGCATTTCGGCTACTAGAAGATACAAAGGGCAAGAGTCGCAACTCTTGACCCATGAAATCTTGGAAGAACATAATCTGTCGGATTATGGGAGGCTCACAGTCGTCGATCATCCTTTGGAGTGGAATTTCGACATTTTGGGGTTCAATATTTCGGCATTCTGGGACCCGGTAGTTCGAAGGGTTAAGAATTGTTGCAACTGGAATCTCGAAATCCCAAAACACGAAAACTTGAAAGAATTCAGAGGAATAGCATTGAATCACGGGACAAGGTCACATGGATAGGATCCAAGCAGGGAGCTTGTCACTCGCCAGCCCTTTCGTGGTTTGGCATTTCAGATTTTTCGGGTTCGACATTTCAGAAATTTCGAAGACAAGGAGTCGGGGCACTTTGAGTTGAAAACCCCTGAAGTCGTGAAATGTGATGTGTATTTGGAGAAGGGTTGTGGTCACGGAGTATGCAGTCACATAGAGCCGAAATTTCGACATTTCGACATTTCGATATTTCGGGTTTCAAGGATTGAAGAGTCAAGAGACTCGCAATTTCAGGATTCCTGAAGTTGTGAAACCTGAAATCCCTTTTCGAAAATGGTCGTGGTCATATTTGGTGGCCGTGTGGAGGTGAAAACTCACGCCTGGTGCATTTCTTGTGGTGGTGGAATTTTCGTTAAGGACCTGTGCATCAGATCCATGGGGTTCCAATGAGGGAATGAAAGAACTATTTCGGTTCTACAGATTCGAAGAAGAATGATCCTGTGCGGATTCTAGGCCAGAGGGAAAGGAGGTATGCACCATCCTCTCCCTCAAAAGTAAGGCAAAGTTAGGCTCGAAAGCCCCTACGAAAGTCACCTTAGCTACAAACTGAGAGGGTTTGACCTATGCTTGGATTTTTTGATAGATTTTATTAAAAATTTGGGTGAATTCTAGGATTGACTCTGAAGTATTTTTCCTCTGAGCTCCAAATTCCATTAGATAATACAAGTGATATTTATTCTCTCCCCATTGCCTTAAAAAGGTGTTTTCTAGCGCGTCATAAGATTCTATAGAACCTACCTAAATCCCTCGAAACCAGAGTCTCACCTAACCTTCAAAATTTTGTACCATAAGTCTTGAATAAACATCCACATGCTCAATGCCGAGGATATCAGTGAATTGGTCAAAACATTTGATGTGCTCTATGGAAGATAAATCTCCTTCTCCCATTAATTTAGGTAAGTTCTTCATATAATTTTCTTTTAAATCATGAAGAACATGGGGAAGGACTAAAGGAGCGTATCTGACCACCACTTTCAAAAAAATTCTAGGGGGTGAAGGTGGTGGTCCTTAACCACCTACTCCTCCAACACCGCCCACTCCTCCAGCACCACCTTTGGTGCCACCTCCTCCAACAACAACCATTTGATGTCGGGGGGATGAACTTCAGGAGTTAAAGAGAGGGTTTTCGTAAACTACTAGGGACCTCTCTGTTGTCTTAGGATGAAGTGAAGGAGGTTCCAAAAATTGACCGTTAGGAGATAGAAAAACTGAAAACGGGGGAAAAAGGGAAATGAGGACTGGGTTACTTGGATTTACTGGATATATAAACAAGAGAACCAATAGTAGTTGAATTAGGGTCATAGATATAGTAATCATATTCTTCGGGAGCTAAAACCTTTACTTCGGGGACCAACAAAATATCAATAAAAGCGGGTATTGAAAGGGTTCTTTTACCTTTACTAGTCAAGGGGGAATTCGAATTGATATCGACTTTAATATCAAATAGAACTAGCTCAGCGTTTAAGGTTTCAGCTGCAAACTTCACAGTTGATGTATTCCCGAAGTGGCTTTGTGTATAAACTTATTGCGAGGTTGATTGTTCAAGTGGAACCTTAGCATTAGTTTGCACAGTTTTGGGTTGGTAAACCTTACTTGTGGATGCAACAGTCTTCTTGAGGTATCCCCTTGGTTTTAATAACTTTTTAGGATCAAATATAGTTGTAATATGTTGATCGTCTGGGTTCTTCCTGGTATTCTTTCTACTGAATGCTAGTTTATCTACAGTGGAGTCGCCAAGTGAAAGATAAAAATTAGCCTTATAAATGTATTCAATGTTTGTTCACTATCAAAGAGAGAAACTTACCATGTCATTTTCCTAGGGAAAATTAACTTTGTTTCTTCGTCCCCGACAATGACACCAAAAAATATGTTGTTCCTGAGATTACACTTAAGGATGAAAGAGTAATGTCAATGCATCAATAATTTAATGAATGTTTAAAAATGTGTTTTTTATTTCGTTAATTGTATGATAATTAACCCTTAAATAAAATCAATAACTGAGCATGACAGAGGCTGTGTTTTGTCGTCTGAGTTGAGTAATAAAATCAAGCGATGTGGGAAAAGTTTACAAAAAAAATATTAAACAAAATGAGGTATCAATGACAGATAAATCTTACCTTTCTCACAGTAGAAGAAAATGTAGAATTCACCTTTGAAAGGACATAAAATAAAATGATCCAAGTAGCTTGCAGGTCTTGTATTTACTAATAGAAAATACAGAGAAAAAAATTATTTCTTATCAACTGACCAATAACATGTGATTACAGTAGATGTTGTAATAAATTGCAACCACTCACTTATCAAGGAGTAACATAAACAAAACTAGAGATATGGAAAACAAGAAGAGAACATAACTCAAACTGTACAAAATTTGGAATCGTTGTCTACACTTGTATTAATACTCACAAAAGGATGAGTTTTATTAGCTACAATATGGAAAGAAGTAGCCTTTCTTAAGTCTTCAAACTATGCATTTACACAAAACAATACTAAATCTAGATAGTTGGAATTCTCATAATTCAAAAACATTAAATATTACAAATTAAAAACTGAAACGTTTCATATCAATTTTTTGTCTCTTTTCCTGTTGGGAGAGACGTTTCTTCTTTGCGTACTCCATCTCAGAAAACAGTTGGTCTCTAATCATGAACTGTGCATCATTTGTTTCCAGACGTGTTGGCTTTCCCTTGCTCGACGCACTGAACATATATTCCCACAAATTGCACCACTAGCATGGAGGGCTCTGTGGTATCATTTTCCTCAAAGGTATAAAACTTCCTTTCTATATAAGGCAACTTATCTTCCAACCTCCTAGATTCTAGAGATAGAGATTGTAGTCTTACGCTAGGGTTGACTATCCATTTATTCATCAAAGTAACGTCAACCTGTTTCAATTGTAAAATTTCAGCCCTACCTTCTTCCATACTTGCTTTGAAATCATATTGATTTTTTGCCATATCAATCTGTCCCGGGGCCTCAAAGATATTATCTCTTCCCACGTACAGTGAATCTTTGTCAAGAGTATAGAAATATTCTTCACAATATTTTTTCACCTCCTTCGCCAATCTTTTACTTTCAACTATACTAGCCTCCTAGGTCTTAAGTATTATATCTCCTTGGGTTTGTTCTGAGAGGGACATTCTGGTGACCCTGACAACTTCCTCCTTTGTTGTTGACAAGACAACATCCTGGAATGTAACTCTAGTTGCAGTGGAATTCTTCTTTCTTATGAAAATATTATCTAAAGAGTATTCTGCCAGTATATAACAATCTTGAATGCCTTCTATTTTAGTCAAAAGGCTTCGCTGGGATGATCCCAGCTTCTCATGTACCTCTAAATCTTGGGCTTGGAAAGATGATATATCCACTACTACTTTTTCGATCAGGCTTATTTTCACCTACAATTGTTTGACCAATTCCCTGCTTGCCTGTGAATTTATCTGCATATCATCAAGGATGATCTTGATCTATTGAATTTGCTGCATTTTGTCTGCTCTAATCTAATTAAATCCTTTATTCATCTATCTCTTGACTCCCTGCTCTACAGTCTTTATTTTGTCCTACAACTGGCTCACCAACAAATCCTTTTGCTTCAACTTTTCTTTCAGGTTGCGCACTGAAAATTGGTTTTTAGTGGAAAAGGATCCTAAAGATTCTGCCGCGACCATAGACAAATCTATTTCTTCTTGGGCATGTCCATCATACAGTACTCTATGCTTCTTGACAAGAACACCCTCCCTCTAATGTATTTTGATTTTTACTATAGCCTTTCTCTTCTTTCTAAAGAAGAGGCTAGAAGGGGGCATCTCTTCTACCAAAATAGGCATGAGATCCTCTATGAATACCACTTCAGTGCTAGGGTTCCCTCTACTGGACTGTATCAACATGATATATTGAATGGGGTTGTCGATATTGGTGGATGGTTGTTTTCAGGCTGTATCAGTAACTGACTTACCTGGTGTGAATGGTGTTTGTTCTTCTCCCTTTTTTATCAAGGCTTCAGCCTGAGCTTTACCTTGATCACCTGTTGGGTTTGTCAACATGGTGTCCTCCACATGAATCGAAACTTTGGTTTTCTTTAGATTTTATTGAACATCATGTCCACCGAATCTCCCTATTTTGGCACTCTTGGTCTTAATTCTCTGTGGAGTCGGAGGTGTCGGGGTTTCTCCCTGTAATACTTTGGGAAGTCCATTTCTTCGATGATTCTAAAAGTTATAAAACTGGGCCAATTTATCTGGAGCCAAATCTTGAACTTGACTCAAGACCTCCTGATAGGACCTTTCTCCTTGGAATATTTCATCCTGAGGAGAATCTTCATGTTCATATATTTTCAAATTCTAGAGGGCCATGTGATTACCTACGACCTTCTCTGGATCGTGCTTCTTGAATTTGATATTGACTAGCTTGATTTCTTCCAGGGTTGTGGCTTCTACTTTCAAATGGCCGAAATCCAACAGAAAAAACATACCAATCTACATGGGAAGGGTGGGCCATACCCTTTTCTATACTACTTTTAGCTCCTTACTAATTCCACCATGCACAGTTTGATCTACTACTTCACGACACACCAATCGATCTGGTAAAAATTCAGGAAAAGCATGTAGAGGAACTAAACAACTGAAAACCCTAATATAGGAGAAATTCTCTTTAATGTACCAATCTTCCATCTTACCTAGATTAGCCACTATTTTGTTATAAATCATGGGAGGTGGGAAACCATATATAGCGGTATGCATCGACACCACCACCCAGTTGCAGATTTCATAGAAGAAATATTTCATTTTATCTTCCCAAATTTTCGAATGATAAACATGTATGGGCTCGGCACTAGTTGGAGTCCAATTCCATCCCATCAGAGGAAAAGGTGTCATAAAATTTTTGGACACACCTACCACACTTAGAGGGGGGGTGAATGAGTGTGGGGCTCTTTTTCCCAAAACTTCCCTGTTGCACAAAAACTCATCAATTAGCATTCAACATTTATTCATTACCCATTGTTGTCATTTATAACCAGTTAGATGTGAGCACATATCAGCAACATATATCAGCAATATATCATCAACAAGTCATCACCACAATGAACACAAAGAACACAAGATGTATGTACAAATTTTCTTTTTATTACGGACTACAATCCTTGGGGTTTATCAACAACAACTGAATAAAGTACAACTCTAAAAAAGCACCAGCTCTATATGCAAGACTCAACTTGCATTCTCGGCACCAACTGAGATGAGGCAACAATCCTCAACAAATATCAATCTGTACCATAAACAAGAGAATCAACCATGCACCAACCTGTGCCAAACAACCTGTAATCAACCTGTACCATAAAAAAGTGCATCCAACCATGTACCAAGTATATACCAGTCATTTTTCAACTACTCATCAACAATGACTCATCAATATTTACCAACATCATCAACTATACACCTCATGTATGTGCCAACTCATCAACTTCTTGTCTCAACCATGACTAGTTTTGGATTAGTCAACAACCCTAACTTGAAATAATCATAACTTTGTACCTGTACTGAATAAAACATCTTTGAATAAAGATTTGAAACCGATACATAATTTTCTTTAGTGTGTTTTCTCCTGAATTCCTCCAATTGGAACTACTTGGAACTTCTCATAAAGGAGTTATAGCGAGTAATACCTTATTTGAATTAGAAACTATTCCTGAGAAGCGACCTTGTGCGTGCATTACTTGCGCTACAAAGATATTTTATGAATAGATCTAGGCTATTCGAGGAAGAATACTACAGACCGTAATATAATCTACACAATTAGTCTCACTTAATTTGGATCTATTGTGAAGAAGAAGTTAGCGTTTGGCCACCAGAAACACGATTTTTATTAGTTTGTGAGTTTGCACCGCAACTCTAGTTCCATGGTTTGTAACTCCCCAAAATAAAACGACCCAAAGCTGAATTTTTTACCAAATAAACTTGGCTGTCTTTCTCCCTTTCCTTGGTAATTTGAGGATCTGATTCATTATAGAAAAATGTTATAAGCGAAATGGTTAGATGACACGTAAATAACATACCTTAGAAGCAACATCAAAGATTTATCCTTCCTTTCATTTTATTGCTTAATTTTCTTCACTTTCCTTAGAATTTCAACTTAGATATACTTTTTTTCCTCAGTCACCTATATATCTTCAATATCATCAAATGTTCCACACCAAAAAGGAATTCTCAAAATTCTCAAGGATCTCTCCATCAATACTCAAAATATATTCCCACAAGAGCTCTCATTGATCCACAAAAATGATGATCTAGAGACCATTATATCTTATTTATACTTTCATCCTTTAGGTCCCTTAACCCATTTTAGGTCCACTTAACCCATTTTCTAGGTCCTTAACCTATTTTCCTTATTTTAGGGTTAACCACTTCCATAAATGAAAGTTCTCAATACTTTAACATTTAAATGTTCCTTCTTGATTTTGTCACCTTACTTTATCATTTCTTAAATTTTTGTCACTTCTCTTGATTATTTAAATAATCCACCTTGAGATTTGTCACTTTGATTTATCATTTAAAATAATATTAACCCATTCTAGGTCAACAATATTTTCCTTATTTCTAGGGTTAACCACTTTCCATAAATATTCAGCTTCTTGATTTTGTCACCTTACTTTATCATTTCTTGATTTTTGTCACTTCTCTTGATTATTTGAATAACCCACCTTGAATAAAATATTAACCCATTTCAGGTCGCCAACCTATTTTTCATATTTTAGGGGTTAACCACTTTCCATAAATATTCCTTCTTGATTTTTGTCACTTCACTTTTATCGTTTTCTTCTTTTTTAGGTCACTTTGACTGGCGACTTTGGGGGCTTCAGGCCTTCATGTGAGGGTCCTTCATGCTAGTACCACTTAACTCTCAAGAGCACGTGAGGTTATGTGACGTTCCACATACCAGTGATGGCATGATGAGTACTATCCATCTTGGATAGTTTCACCAACAATTTCCTTGATCTTCATCTCATTATTCCTCATACAGAGCACATGGGTCCTCCAACCTTTCTTCTAGGTAACTCAGTCGTGGCGTCTTCCTGTGAGGGGCTTTCACCATGAGGGATAACTTTGGAGTTCATTAGTTTGTACACCTTATCAATCATGATAGAGACAATAGTGAGAACATGGGTCCTCCAACCGTTCTTCTGGGATAACTCAGTTAGCAAAGGAGTCTTCATTGAGAACTTCACCATAAGGGGACCACTTTGGGTTCATCCATTTTATTGCACCTTATCAATCATGATAAAGACAATAATGTAGGTCATTTGTGCACCTTATCAATCATGATAAGACAATAATGAGTCATCTATACATTTTTCCAACAATGCATCATATACCAATGAAACCACATCGATCCATCATGTATCAATGATAACTCATTGATCCATCTTCATCTATGCATTCTCATCAAGGAAAATACATATTATATTACATAAATCATCAGTCAATCAATCACTTGAAATCAATCAATCAAACCATTGGCATCAATGAAAACATGATCCAACAATTTCTTCAATTTGCGGATTGAGTTATCCTAGAAGAATGGTTGGAGGACCCATTCTCTCATTATTGTCTTATCATGCAAATATGCTTTGTAGCTCTTTAATAGACCTGGTGTATATGATCACATTCCTGCAAACCTTCCTTAACTTTAACAACAAGAGACTAGCATTTTCATCAAACTTTTCTTTAGTCTCACATGCCTAGTTTTTTATTTCATAGAAGAAATATTTCAGTTTATCTTCCCAAAGTTTCGAATGATAAACATGTATGGGCTCAGCACTAGTTGGAGTCCAATTCCAACCCATCAGAGGAAAAGGTTTCATAAAATAGATGACGTCCATGATGTAAGACGAAATGAAAAATGGGGTAGGTTTCCCCTTGGCTATCATTGACTAATATTCTATAATCTCCCTAACCAAATAGTTTGACAACATATTGGCCCAATCAAAAGAATACCTGTCTGCTACTGTCTGTATAATAGGCACCCACGGTAATGAAAAATGGGTTGTGTTTTCCCTACCATAGAGTCTACACATCATCATTGTTATATACATCATGTGAGGCTCTAGTGAGGAAAATGCATATACACCATGGGAATCGACTCTGAACTTCTTGGGGTGAGAGCACCAATCCTTAATTAAGTCGGGTAGGTTTCTTCCATATTGGGCGCATTCCTTCTTATCAAAGTCCATTAGGAAGTGAGCATTGTAAATTAAATTGGCTGTTGGAGACAATTTGTACATTACCTGTAAATGTTTTGGCCGGAAAGACCCAACTGTGGCCTTTTGTGAATTAAAGATGGTCATGGTCAAGATATCAACGTTTTCCACCACCCAACCAATCATATCATTGTAAGGCATGAATATAGGCCTTGTTGCTATCTTATGTATCTCGGATTGGGCAATAGTTTTGTATTTGGCAGCCAAGGTCTCTGTCTCCTCATCACCTGAATCGTCTGAGCAGTTGACCAATTCATGTTGTAGAATATTGAATACCTGCATCCATAATTTAATGGTGTCTATGCTTCTAGGCGAAGTGTCGGAAAAGACATTTGTGTTATGGCTCAAACTTTCACCATATGTTTTAGTTTCTTTTTCTGGAGCCATGGTATGAGACCTCAGAACTCTTTTATCTGTCATAGGAAATGTACTAAATTCTTTATCTTGAAAACTTGCTTCTCAGTAAAAACGCACATTAAAATTCAAAATTCAATATCCTTTTCCTTTAATTTCATGAATTTAAAAATACTTGAGGTGACGAAGAATTTACTTTCCTTAATGAATAAGATTTAGGCGATGTTCCAGGATCTTATTGGGAATGATTATCCAAAATCAATTATTAATGCCATTAATGTTTTGGAGGTTCATGATTAGAAACTTGGAAAACCAACATTTGAATTTACCCGAGTTACGATTCAGCGAAATATTAATCACGAGATAATCATCATTAATGTATTAGTTAATTGCACTTATCGTTAGGTAAATTTCAAAATTTTGGATCTTGTGATATCCTATAACAGTTCAAGATGTTATTTCCGAAATGCGAAATCGTGATGTGATTAATTAATTTTAATCATGTTTAATACTTTTAAATAATCATGTTTAACCTCAAATATTTCAGGGTTTCAGAGCTCAAGATATTGAAAGTAATTCGCGGCAGGATCCCCAAAATGTGCAATCGCGATGAGATTAATTAATCGTTAATCATTTTTTAATCCTTAATTATCCCAACTCAACACTTAATACATTTCAGGAGTTCAGGCTTTGGGGATAATCAAAGTTGCTCGAGGCAGGATCCCCGAAATGAGAAATCGCAATGTGATTAATTAATCGTTAATCTCTTTTAATCCTTAATTAACTTGGATTAATGCTTAAGATATTTTGAGATTTTGCATGTCAAGATTTTGAAGGTGAGGCATGTTAACACATGTGAAGCGCGAAACTCCGAAATCCGAAATCACGATGTACTCTTTAGTGATTTGATTTGATTTTTAACGAGTAGGTGGCTCCATAGTTTCTAAGGAATTTGAATCATTTGATTAGATGGAAGAGCTCATCGATGGTGTGAATCAAGTGCTCATTGTTTTTATTTTAAAGGGAATGAAATCCATTTAAAGTCCAAATTTTAGAAATATATATGTGTTTCAACACTATACGAGGAAATGACTAAAAATGAAATGGATTCAAAAATAAAATGTTTGATATTTGATAATGGAGAAGAGTTTAATTCAAAGGAATTTATGTATTTCTATAGAAAGCATGGAATAAAAGGCCAATTCGTCGTTGCTAGGACACCTCAATAGAATGGAGTTGTTGAAAGAAAGTTTAAGAAAGTACAAGAAATGGCTCGAACAATGTTAATGGATTATAAATCAACAGATGTATTATGGACATATTGAGTGCATAGAATAGTTCACATTCAAAATAGAGTAATGGTTAAAAAAAATAATGAAAAACACCCTACAAGATATGGAAAGGAAGAACAACAAATGTGGAGAAATTCAGAGTTTTCAGAAGCAAATGCTACATCAAAAGAGAAGATGGTAGAATGAGAAAGTTTGACTCTTGTGTGGAAAAATGCGTACTTTTTGGTTACTCAAGTATAAGGAAAGTGTACAAGTGTTACAATATAAGGCTCAAAAAGTTTGTGGAAATCATCAATGTAAAAATTGATGAAACAGGTGGATGAAAATTAAAGGAATAAGAAAAATAATCAGTGGAACAAGTGTATGAATAAGAAGAAAAGGATGGAGAAGATGAGATAGAAGTAGAAGGGAAATTTCTACAAGTACCTCCAAAGACACCGAGAAAATGAGTACAGAAGAATCAGCCTCTAGATCATATTATTGGTAACAAAGATGTAGGAATTGAGACTAGAAGAAATATTCATTCCCAAAACAACTGCACCTGACACTCTCATCTTCGATTCAACCAAACAATTTTGAAGAATCCAATCAGGATCAATTCTTGAAAAATTCCATGAATGAAGAATTGGATCAAATAGAGAATAATGACACTTGGGAATTGGTTCCAAGACCAATGTACAACAATGTGATTGGCACAAATTAGCTCTTCAGAAAAAAAATTAATGAATATGGACAAGTTACCAAGAACAAATCTATATTGGTATGTAAAGGATATGCATAGGTTGAAGGGATTGACTTTGAAGAGACATTTGATCCATTTTCCAGAATGGAAGAAATCCGATTGATCTTATCTTATGCATCCTCCAATAATATTAAAGTGTATCATATCGACGTGAAATCATCCTTTCTGAATGGGGAACTTGAAGAAGAAGTCTACATTGAGTAACCATAAGGATTTAATCTATCATAGAATGAAGATTATGTGTGCATGTTGAAGAAGGCCCTATATTTTCTAAAACATGATCCCATAGCATGGTACTATAGACTTGATAAATATCTACAACAAATAGGTTTCAGAAAAGGAAATGTCGACAACAACCTCTATATCAAGGTAACTTCAGATAGTATTTTATTAATTGAAGTTTATGTTGATAAAGTTATTTTTGGAAGTGATGATGACATGTTGAGGTAGAAATATGAAAAGGATATGCAGAATGAATTTGAAATGTCATTACTTGGAGAACTATTCTTCTTTCTGGGTCTTCATATATGTCAAGGAAACCAAGGAATTTTTATTTCTCAAACTAAGTATATCATAGAAATGCTAAAGAGGTTCGGAATGGAACATTGCAAATCCGTTAACACTCCTATGCAAACCAATTGCAAGTTGAGAAAATATGATGATTCAAATTCTACAAGTCAAAGGAAGTACATGTCATTGATTGGCAACTTACTTTATGTGAAAACATCTAGACCATATGTAATGTAGGAAGTTGGACAGGTGGTATGATTTCAAGAAACACCAAAGGAATCACATGTTCTATTATTGAAGAGGATTTTCAATATCTTAAGGGCACATGAGTGTTTGGATTATTGTATCCAAAAGGAGAGGATCTATCACTTATTTCCTACACAGATGCATATTGGGCATCTTGCATTGATGACCAATGAAGAACCATTGGAGTGACATTCTACTTGGGTGAGTGGTTTCTATCTTGGTTAAGCAAGAAACAATCATCAATATCATTATCTACAGTCGAAGCAAAGTATATTGTAGAAGAAACATGTTGTACACATTTTCTATGGATGAAACAAACTTTGACAGATATACAGGTTGAGTATGATGAGCCCATTCCTATATACTTTTATAATACAAGCATTATCAGTATCTCAAAGAATCTAGTGACATGATGCAAGACGAAGCACATTCCAATCAAGTATCACTTTCTACGAGAATAGTTTTCATAGAAGAACATCATAGTTGAATATGTGGGAAAAAAAGAACAAGTTGTATATATCTTCACAAAACCTCTTCCAAGGGAGGATTTTGAGTATATTCTCAAGAGACTCAGAGTAATTTCTACTCCAAAATGAATTCTTTTGAATGTTTTTCTTATACGTCTTAGATTTACACGAGGAAGCACCGTACATAGGATAGTTTAGGTTGGGGGAGTAGGTTCAGGAAGATTTCAGTCAGAGGGAGTATCCCCAAGGACAATTCAGTTAGGGGGAGTAGCCCCAGCCAGGAAGTTACATTTTTCATTGATTTGAAAGGGGGAGAGATTCATCATATGAAGGACATAGAGCTAGATGCTTGGAGAGAGAGCACAAAGGCATGCTTCCAAGGGGAGAAATGGTCACAGGGGGAGCATAAGCGATATGACTTTAGTATTGCATTAGAGTGTTTCCATCAATGCCAAAGGGGGGCATTGTTGATTAAGTGGGTTGATTTTCATTGAATTCAACCCTTGAAGCAATTCGGATAGAAAATTCTGGTAGCCCCAAACAATATGGTTTAGGGACTTCAGTTTGATCTATATATAATGGTATGAAGTTTAATATATTTATATGTAAGACTATTCTAGATGTATAATACATGTCATTCCATTTCGGGTAATATGTGGAATGCCACATAAATCCTCACGGTTAGATATTTATGTCCTTGTGAAGTTGGAAAACTCTAATGAGTTATCCAGAATGTCAAAGAAATCAAAATTATTCTAGAAGCTCCTAGAATAATTTGACTAGTCAAGTGAGTGAAACTAAGAGTTAATTATTGGTTAAGTTGTTTCGATAAGAAAAAAAATAAAAATAAATTAGTTGCAACTAAAAGCAAAGAATTTACTATTTGTATCAAAGTGGGATAGAAGTGGGTTATCCCTAAAAGAAGGAAATTGAGTTAAGTTGGTTAGAAGGTAACCCCTTGAGGAAACTACATGGAAGTATAAATAAGAGAGAAAGGCTCTCCTATTAGCACCTGTTGAGAACATTGAATATGTATTATTGTTTAAGGTTTATTGCATCTACTCATTGATATATTTTAATTTTCACAAGTGTGAGGTAGCACAAAGGGTTGATGACAAAAGTTTCAGAATTAGAGAAAATACTGGAAAAAAAAACCCTAGTTTTTTAGGTGTACATGGGATGCAGTGGAGTAGGGCACATATGTACATGGGATAGCAATATAATAGGGCGCGTACATGAGTGAAAAAATCTATAAAATTGATATTATTAATATGTCAGGTCTCTAGAGTATGAAAGCAAGCTCCTAGGAAGGTCTACAATGATTAGGCACACCATATCTATCTATTGGCTGAAAAGGTATGTCTTATTTCTATGAGTAGTTTGATTTTGTTGTCTACATGAGAAATGGTTATGGGTGTTTGAGGATTTTCCCTATACATCTTAGTGGTTGCATGGGACTTTCTCTATAAGTTAGATACATAGAAATACAATGCTGGTATAATAAATATTTATTATTGATACATATTGTTAGTGTTGACGAACATCTTATACTTCTTGACATATGGTTAAGGGATTTTGTGGTACATGGTTTAGAGGTTGTACTTGTGAAGTGGTTGATATATTGAGAGGTTGTATATCAGAAAGGGTTTGATGTCTAGTCCATGTGAGGGTTATTATATTTGTTCTTGATTATACTTATATGCCACATGACTAGAGAGATATAGATATTTTTGGTTAAGGGATATGTATGAGGATGCATGGACATGAAAAATTAAATTTTGGACATAGTGTGATTTTGCAGGTTGATGTGACAGAGGATGAAGACGGTCAAGGTTTTCAGAGAGAGAAAACCCTAGTTTTTCAGAATCCATACGCAGGTTGCAGT
Source organism: Picea sitchensis (assembly GCA_010110895.2). Classification (NCBI taxonomy): domain Eukaryota; kingdom Viridiplantae; phylum Streptophyta; class Pinopsida; order Pinales; family Pinaceae; genus Picea; species Picea sitchensis. The sequence continues at coordinate 467,001 of SNQJ01S0000940.1, forward strand.
ACAGATAGGTCGTGTACATATGTTGGTTGCAGTATATATAGGGCATGGATACGCACGCTGCAAAAAATAAAGGTCACGTATATGTTTTTTTTAGTTGGTACATAATTTTTACAGGTATAGGGTCATTACAGGGAAGTGGTAAAGGTTGGCTACACATCAAAGGTATAGGTTGGTACATGTTTACAGTGGTATATCTCACACAGACAAGGTGATAATGGTTTCATCATATTACTTATATTTCAGTGCGACAAGATGGGGAAATGATAGTTGGTTTTATCCACCTACCAGTTGTAGTCGAAGAACTAGGGGGTTGTATCCTTGTTATGTTTGTAGCTAGAGAATTGTGGAATTGTAGCTTCCCTTAGGTTGTAGCCTAGAAAATATAAGAAAAAGAATTATGCGATTTTCTCTTGCATTGGGTTTCCACATAAAAATACTAGTGTAGTGTGTATGTGTACGATTTTTCATTGTTCATGGTTTATTTACTCTGCACTTATTGTATGATAATGCTATATTGTTCATAAAGATAAATAACACTTGCATACTGTGGCTAAAAAGGATTAAAAATATCTCTTATTGATTCACCCCCCCCCCCCGTCTCAGTAATCCAACACTTGAATAATATTGTTATACAAGTTATATATCATTTTAATCCATTCTCAAGTGAATGAAATCAAGGAAAAAAGATCATCTCTCAAGACATATAAGATATTTTATGAGAATTGCCTCTAAGAAGAATTGGTGTTGCAAATCGCTACAAATCCATGCTACAAGATTAGTGTTGTAACTCACTACAACTTCGATGCTACAAATCCATGCTACAGGATGAGTGCTACAACTCCATGCTACAGGATGAGTGTTGCAACTCGTTGCAACTCCACGCTACATGACTAGACGTGAAAAATTGACTAGAGTCAACACATATGTGGAATTGAAGATTTCACTTAAAAAATTCTCTTATAATTTTTGAGTCCACTTTGTTATCTTGTTGATAAAGGATGAATGTAGATCTATGACCAAATCTCTGCTATTAGAGTGGATGCTTCATTTGGAAATTTTAGAAGGAAGACACAATAGTAAATCTACACAACTTTTCTTCAAATAACCTCATGTACCATCAACCTCACACATTTTCTGGGGAAATTATTTTCCAATCAACTAATTGGGCATATTTTACACAAAAACCATGTCATAGAATTGTAAAATTCATTTCCAGTTCTCTAAAATATTTGTATGAAAATCATTGTCTGATTTGGATGCCTTTTTAAATTAAAATCAATTAGTAAACATAAAAGTGAGCATTTGTGTTAATCAAATGAATATGTGCAATGTTTTATTATTAAAAAGATGGATTGATGCATTTGCTATTTTACAAAAAGACACATTGTTTCAATATCATATACATCTTGAGAGACTATATAAACAAAGAAAAATGGTAAGAAGTAAAGTGTCTTTATGGTCTATATCAGAAGATCAAAAGTAAAAATAAAGTCCATGGAAGAAAGCTAAAGAAAGTCATGAAGTAAGGGTATAAGGGAGGATCAAGGGAGGATTGGTATCGTCTACAAATTGAAGTCTAAAAATAGGAAGTTGATGCTTCCTTAATATGGTTCTCTAACAACAAGGAGTTGGTTCTCCAAAAATATGGAGTGTGCTTCCTAGAGTTGGTGCTCTGAAACAAGGGAGTTGGTGATTACTAGAGTTGGTGTTCTAAAACAAGGGAGTTGGTGATTCCTAAAGTTGGTGATCTGAAACATGGAATTGATGTCTCCCTGAGTTGGTGCTCAGAAAAAAAAAAGATTGGTGTCTCTCACATAGTTGTATCTTGTACCTTTCATAATTGTTATATTTAATTTTTGTATTCAGTACATTCTTGTTGATCAATTGTTGTGATTAATAATTTTAATAATTAATACATTATTAATTTATTGAAAAAGAAGAAATATTGATTCACCCCCCCTCTCAGTATTGGACAATATTTCAACAATTGGTATTAGATCGGGTTCCTTCAACACATTCTAACCACTTGAAGGCGGATTCTGAAAAATACAATGGATCACCAAGAGGGAATGTCATCTAACAAACCACCACTATTCAAAGGAGATGATTATGCATTTTGGATTATAATGATGAAAAGTTATCTAATGTCTCTTGGATTTGATGTTTCACAATATGTGGTGAATGGTTAAACATCACTAAATACTCCACCTTGAGACTTTGCTGCAAAGAAACTTTGCAGTTATAACCCATAGGTTGTTAATGAAATTCTAGGTGGGTTGGAAAAACCAATATTTGTAAAAGTGATTCACTATCAGTAAGAAAAATAAATATTGAGCAAACTTAAAGTCATTTATGAAGGAGATAGAAAATTCAAGCAAGAAAAACATCAAACATACATAGGGAAGTTTGAAAATCAAAGATGAAAGAGGAAACAATATTGTAGATTATCTTCAAAGAGTGGATGAAATTGTCAATTTAATCAGACCACTAGGAGATAAATTAAAATACCAAGTTGTTGTCCAAAATGTGTTGATATCATTACCAATGAAATATGATGCCAATTTATCTACCTTGTAATATCGATAAAAACATGAGACACTTACAATGGATGAGCCTCATGGGATTCTCATAGCTTATGGAATGATAACATGGAAACAAAATCCATCAAAGAAGGAGACTTACTTCAAAGCCTCAAAATAAACAAAGAACCATAAACATGTGCCGGTTGAGATTCACTCAGATATATCATATGTAGAAGAGGCCAATTTTATAAACAAGCTCCAGAAAGGATCTGAAAATTATAAAAGAAATTTACCCTTCAAATCTTTCAATTGTGTCAGAATCAGACACTTTGCTAACAAATGAATCTATCCCAAGAAGGAGGATAGTGATGATGAAGAATCCTACAACCATAAATACCATAAAAGGTATAAATCCCAATACACAAAGAAATTTTACAAGAAAAAGAAAAACCTCTACTCCAAAGAATACAACAGTTCTTCAGACATGAGTGAAGATGCTGAAGAGATTCTATTTATGGGAATGAAAAATAATGATGTTGATAGTAATGAATATAGTTTTGAAGATGAAGGAGAAGTAAACATTTAATAACAACTTATTATTGCACTTAAATAACTAAGTATAAAAAGAAGAATAAATCATTAAGAGAACACCTATCAGAATATGAAGAAGCACAAAAATCAAGAGAAAGGGAAGTTTCTAAGACCATGAAAGAAACAAGGCAAGTTATCAATGATTTGAAGACTCAACTCGAGAAAGACAAAATAATTGAAGAAAACATTTTAAAACAATTCAATGATAGGGAACACGATTGTGAAAAGGTAGAGGTTGAAATTATCCTTCTATAAGGGGAAATTGAAAAAGAAAAGAAGAAATGAAGATTTGAAAACAGTTAAAAAATATTGAATGATATTCTTAATATTCAAAGATCACCAAGAAATATGAAAGGATTGGGATATGACCAAAAGAAGTTTAATAAATAATCTACCTTTATTTCTCAAAAAATTAACAAAAATCCAAAAATTTATGCAGCTTCTCTTCAAAGCCCCTTTAGAAAACAAGAACGCAAGACTGATTCACATCAAAATAAATATGTTCTCCCTTCACAAAATCATCAATACATATGGAACACAATTACAAGAAAAACTCCTCCAAAGAGGTATAAAAATATCTTCCTTGGCTATTGCTTCTCTTGCAATACTTTTGGGCATAAAGAATTATATTGTAGAGATTATGGAAAGTAAAATCATAAAAATGTTCAAATATATGATTATAAGAATATCAAGAAGACTAATACTCAAAAAAATAGAAACTAAAATTCATTCTCTCCATTAAAAGATTACAAAGTTGAATGCCACAATTGCAATTATTATGGTCACAAATCTAGTGAATGTAGACTGTAAAAAAAATTATATAAAAACTTCCAATGTCCAAGAAGAAATATGTAAGAATAGATGGATGAAATATGAAGTAAAAAAAAAGAAATATGATGAATATATTGCACCCGAAATTCATGAAGTTGAGAATAGAACGATGATGGATGAAGGTTTTAATAAGGAAGGCAAAAATTAGAGTTTTGGGTATAAAGTGGATCAAAATAAAGAAATGAGAATTCCTAAAAGAGAATATGACACAAATGTAGTTCTTGATGGTGTCCTGCAAATCAATAGTTCATTAGCCAATGAAACGAAAATGCAAAAAAAATATTCTAAAGAAAAGAATGAAGAAGGTTTGGTTACACAAAACAATGATGATGATGAATCTTCAAAAGCATAGAAACCATAAGAATTGAGAGATTTTGATCTTGGAAGTTTTCCAATTCTATTATGATGATCTACTGAATCTCCTCCTCAACAAAAAATATAAATAGAAGGAAGGAATGTATTGAAGGGATGAATACAATCTCATTATCATAATCTAAATGTGAATAAAATTGTTGTGATGGTATAAGCATTGAACCATGTCACTAGTTGAACCAACAAAAATGAAGAAGCTTTTGGGTTACAAATGAGTGAATAAGTTTATTAGCATTATGAATAAATTAGGCGAAGTTTTGAAGAAGTGCGTGTTTATTCTTTCCTCTTCCTCACGAGCTCATTTCTAATATAGAACATAGAAGTTATCTCTGATTCTTTCCTTCTACGGACTTCTATCTCTATTTACAGTCATGGCTTGTTCACAATGTTCGGGCTGAGAGATCTCAGGTAAGATTGTCTACCAAAATAGTAGGGTTTACACTCACAATATCTATTTATGTTACTCATGTTTTGATTTCATTTTCATGCTAAAACATTTCTTTGATACTATCGATGCAGAGGGTTAATGTATCATGCGTTAAGAATAATCCTCTAGCGAGATATGGAAGATGTATAGGTCATCGCCTGGGTTTCACACTACAGAGTCATCTCAAGGTAACTTATTATACTATTTACTAAGCTTACCTTCCTTCTTAGTAATTTCATAGCTCCTTTTACATTTGTTTAGTATCACAAACACTCTACTAGGATTTCTACATAGGTCGATATCAGTAATCTGATAGAAGAGGTCAAGAACCCACATGGGTTTGTTGGTCAACCTATAGGTAACTCACTTCTATCATTTATAACATTTTACTTAGATTACTATTCCTTTGGTATTCATTAAATAAATGGTGATATATATTCATTTTTTGCAGAGTTTTATAGTTTATACTCAGGCTCATGCCAACCATAATACCTAAATGAAAATAGAAGAAAATCACCCTAAACCAGTGTTTAAATCTCAGAGAGAAATCAAGTACCTCCCAAAGGTACAAAAGTATTCTGTGACATACTCATCATTATGACAACAACTTTTTAACAGGTGCAATTTTTTTTATTTTTTTTGTTTAAGGTGTGTGCGCGCATGTAAAAAGGAACAGACACACTTGACTCTACGTCGCTACCCGATGAATAACAAGACACAACCACGATGATCCCAACAAGAATACATAAGGCGCACAACAAGTAACTGCAAGCATTAAACGACATATTGTGTTATGTACAATACGAACACAGATGGAAGAATCCATAGTAGTAGATTTTACTATTTCTGCATAGGAAAGTAGGGCGTTTAATCTTAGTTCTCTGCTCCGGAGAGAGAGAATGTCAGATAGTCTCCTGGCCGACTACTCAGGAAGAAACTGGTAATCTCTGTTAGCAGGTCGCAGTGGTGGGAACTCTGTCTTTAAAGAGCCCGAGACTACTGATACGACCTTAGAGGTGTGTCGCAAGAGTGGAAACCCTGCCTTTAAAGGGGCCGAGACTCTTGATACGACACTGGATTCTTTACAAAAAAGTAATCACACACAGAGACTTATATACAGAGCGACTAGCTTTATCAAATCGAAGAGTCTGATATCATACAACTGTGAGTTTGGACAATTACAAGTATAGTACTAACCCTGAAATTAATTAACAATCTTAATACATCCTATATGTTACATATACCATAAAATTACAATAACATTATCTTAACAACCTCACATCTTATGTTATAATAACCTTGCAACTAAAACATCAATCACCAATCACATTACTCCATATATGCTACCAATGCAATGAAGTTACAATAACTTTACCATAAAATAAATCGACATTACATTTATATTACCATAACCTTGCCAATGAATTAATAATAAAAAGAAATCATTACCGTAGCATTTAACATGAAGCATTACATTACATGATTCTTCCATTGCACACAAGTCTCATTCATCAGGAAACATGTCATTCAATTCTTAAATAATCATGGGCGTGAGAATAAGTAAGTTTACGCCATCATTAGAAATAACTTTATAAAAACTAAATATCTAGATCCACCATCTACTACATAAATCCTCAATGCGTAAAAACTAAATCTATGTCAATCATTCACTACATACTAACCACTTCTCAAGTAGCGATAACTAAAACCATCAGTATTGCATCCATAAGGACATAAGGTGCCATCTAAAACAACCCTAAATATACATCAATAAGTCAGTCGAAACTTTGCCAAGGTTAACATGTAAGTAACATCAACAATTTCCACTGACCCTACTAGATACACTCTATCATGCAACATTTTTTTTTTACACATCTATCAAATTTGTATTTCTGGAATGACAAATAAATTTGTAGTGCCCAATTTAGTTTTCATAATACTATAAATCATACGACGAACAAGGGAATTCAAATGTAAATTCAACTAACACACAACAATCATAACGATTTCAACTTGGATAAGTAGAAATTTGATAGTGGATCATAAGAAGTTAAATATTTAAATAAAACAATGCATTTTTGTTGTGACTACTTATGCAATGATTCCATAATACAAATCCAAATGGTATAATAGTTTGGATGAGACTCATCAAAGTCAACTCCGGATTTTCCAAACTTCATTGACAGTAGATTTTAAATATCATACGAAAATCTAAACTTAAGAATTGACAAAATTGACAGCAACAATGAATAACAGAAAGCAGGGTCTCTACATTTTGATTAGCAACAAATCATAGAAAATTATAATATCCGACTTTGAAAAAATATAAGGCAATGGATAAGTAAACTTCTGATCTCTAAATTTATAAACAAATTTGGTAGCGAACACTTGAATTTTCTGAATTCTGGGTTGTAATTTAAAATGGCAATGAATGCATTAATTTTCTGAATTCTGAGCTATAAATTGAAATGGCAGCGAATACATAAATTTTCTGAATTCTGAGTTGTAATTTAAAATGGAAGCCAACTATTAAATTCTAAATTTCTGCTCGGAAAATGAAATTTCTCTTAACAATAAAGTCGATTGCCCATATGCCAAAATTGAATTCTCAGATTTAATTTACAAAAACGAAATTTCCCATACCACTATTGCCAGAAACAATGTACAGGAACAATTTCCAAACAAAATTGCCAAAACGGATTGCCAGAAGGAAAACAAAAATATAAAAGGGCATACAATCACTCCAACTTACAGATGGAAGCCAATGGATGAGGTGACAAAGCACCCAGTCATATAAAAACACCCACAGTCATATAAAAACGCCCACTGTAATACATAAACGCCCACAGTGATGTAAAATGCCCACGGTAATATATAAAATGCCCACAGTCATATAAAAACACCCCCATTTATATAAAAATGCCCACTGTAGAGTATACACGCCCAGAGTGATATGAAATTGTAACATCCCGCTCTGGCGCACATACCAACTTATTCTTTGAGGACACTTGCTTGCAAGTGATCTGTATTTATATGATGATAAAAACTTTTCTTTCAATAAGATGCATTGAGTTATATGACAGGATGTTTTCACTACCTTGGTGTAGACAGGTGCTGCTGACTCAGTTTCTTTGAGTGTGCAGGGTGTCGGACCTGGAGGATGCAGAGGCATCTGTGGAACTCCCTTGGACTCCGGATTGA
>SNQJ01S0000941.1:0-11222 GCA_010110895.2 Picea sitchensis
TGTTGAGAAGCTGGGAGCGATTATTGTAAAACTTCACAGGAAAAGGGCCGAATGCAAAAGCCAGATGGAAAAACAATCTGTCCCATAGGCTATTTTTAGCCTCGTGGACGTTAAAAATACTTTCATTTCATTTCAACACAAAACTCTCATAAAAATCAACAACATCCATCGTTGTCTTAGCCGCTCGAGACAACGCTACAACGGAGGTGCGAGGCTTACGACCTCAGGGCGCCATGACTAAATGGACGAAAGCTACTCGTGGAGGTACAGTCTCCAGCTGCTCCGTAGAGGGATGATTGACAAGCGAGTTGACAGGTGTAACAACATGCAAGATAAGTGAGGCTCCCGAGGGTCTTGGGCTGAGCGTCAAAGTAGCCACTCCAACAACATTCACAAGATGACATGTGGACACCCCAGCTGGGGATTAAATTAACATTTTGAAATAATAACTTTTAAAAATAATAATATAAAAAATTGATCATTGAGAAAGTTTAAAATGTTAGATCAACCATTGGAGGACAAAGGGTTGGGGAAGGAAAGGAAATTAGTAAAGTAAAAGGAAATTACGACTGAGGAATAAGTTAAAAATAAGGGGAAAAAGGAAAGGATTAAATATATGTGATGATACTAAATAAATAAATAAAAAGGGATTAGAGTAGAAAGAAGGGTATAAGATTATTAGGAGTCAGGGTGATTTGGTGAGACGAGGGGAAAAAATGTAAAAATAAAAGATCGAGAAGGGGTTGATGTAAGAATAGGAATGTTGAAAGGGGAAAAATTAATAAGGGAGAACCGATTTAATGGTCAAGGAAATGAATGAGGGGCTTCAATGATTGGCTGAGTTTGTAGCTATCCTTACGATTAAAGTTATTAGGGTGTTTTTCAATTTCAAGGGCTTCTCAAATACGACAGGAATAATATGGTGTTGAGGCGAAAATTTTGGTTTGGTCAAAGAAAATCAAGTGCTTAGATTTGAAAGAGTGTTATGCAATAACTGACTTGGTGATTCGATTGTGGGTAGTGTCAGCTATGTGCTCTTTGAGTCGGGCTTTGAAAGATCTTCCATTTTGGCCTATTTATGATTTGCCACAGGAGCAAGGAATTTGGTAGACTCCTAGATCATCATAGAGTCAGATTTGTCCTTAGCGGTTTTAAATAATTGTCTTAGGGTTTTACAAGGTTTGAAGAAGGTTTTGATATTCTTTTTGGCCAGAATTTTTGAAATAAGATCTGTGGTACACTTGATGTAAGGCATAGAAAGTTGGGCTAGGGGCGGGTAATTGGATTAGGATTTTTGGGTTTTGAATTCCTTATAGAGTGGAAGGATTTGTTGATATGGGAAATAGAGCAATGATTAGCCATGAGGGCCTTAGTGAGATGAGTTTTTTCCTCCTCAGGGAATTCAGGAGCTGAGATTCAGATGGCTTGAGTAGCTAAAGTTTTTAAAATCGAAGATTTTTGGGCAGGATGGTGGTGAGAAAGGGCGTGAAGGTATCAGTCAGTGTGCCTCGGTTTCTTGTAAACTTTATGGGTAAGGGAACCATCGGGAATACACAAGATGAGAACATCTAAAAAGGGAAGATAATTATCCTCAATTTTCTAACGGCTATTTCCTTTTGTTTACCCTATAAATTTATTCCCCAACATACTCTTTTCATATCATTAAGCTTATTTTGTCCTTGATGATGGGTGGAGTGTCCACTCTAAATGTTGGACGTTTAAAAACCACCTACATAGTTCATTTCTAGAAAGCTCCACGGAAATTATGACTCACTGTGAAAACATACACTCTCAAATTTGTATGGTATTTTTTAAAAACATGTTTTTAATTTTAGTTTTTGTTTATCTTTTAGTCAAAATTTTTGTTTTTGGTTAATTTTTAATTAAAATTTGTTTAATTTATTTTAATTTTAATTTTTGTTTTGTTTTAACTAAGTTATTTTTAATTATTATTTTTTATGTTGTATTTTAGTTTTTATTTATTTAATTTTGTATTTTAGTTTTTTTTTTCTTTTTTATAGAATTTTTGTAATTTTACGTTCTTTCTAAAAAAGTTCAATTTTTTTTTTTAAAGATGGTGTGTTTTTTTTCATTTTTTAAAACTAGCTTGCGGGTTTTTTTTTTAATTAATTTATTTTTTGATATAAAAATAATAATAAATAAATTTTTAAGCAACGATTTAGGAGTTGATTTTGAGTTTTTTTTTTTATCTGTGATGGTACCAGCTGTTATCACATGAAGTTGTCATGGGTTAAATTTCTCCTTAGGTTTTAATTTTTACCCATTAGTATTTTTTGAAGTTTGTTTTTAATTTTCTCTTTATGATTTTCTTAGGTTAGTTTAAACAAATAAAGGTTTGGGACTTGGTTCACATTTTTGACCCACACCTATGATTTATACCCTAGGTTCATTTTGTGGTTTATATCCTTGACTCATCACTTGACTTGACGACTAGCACTATCAACCCCATGACTCCACCAACCTGACAAGTCACTCCATCCATTCATATGCTTGAACCTCTCCACTCTATCCCTTTGCCTGTTAGGGAGTCAAATCAAACCTTGTCAAGTACGTTGCCAACTCACTAGTTGTTTTCATAGCGCATATTTGTATACTCTCCCTCTTTACCATCATTCACAATTATGAAGTTGATGCCATGCCTTTTCATTGTTTTCAACACCCTTGTCTTCAAAAGGAATACCATGATTTCATCATTTATGAAGTTCTACCTGTTTACCAAATTTGAAATCCTACTCCTAGCTCGGCGCTGCAGAAACCACTAGTCCAGACAATGTTGTGGATTATGCTACAAAACTAACTAACCGAGGTGAATTGGAGATTGAGGTGATTGCAAACGACTCCAGACTTGCTAAAGAACATCAATAATCAAGTTTCAGTGTCCAGGTACTTATTGAGCCATCTGAGCGTTGTTGAAGATCAATTGAAGGTTTTGTTTATCTTTCCATAGCACCTGGCGCTACCAACTGTGGTTTATTACACCTACCAGACCCTTTACCTCTACTACCACATACTTCTTAGCCATCTGCATACTGTCAGTTTCCTCCACTGAAATTGAGTCAATTTGATTCAGAGCTTTGAATGCCCATTTATCCTCTTGGCTCATGTTGTCCACACTACGCTACATAAACCACTATTAAACTGCGCTACAGATCCCATGTTCCAATGTTTCAATTTCAGTGTCAAACCAGTGCCATCTTCTATGCTCACAAATCCAGCATTAGTTTTCCTTATTCATTGTGTTATTCTATATTTTCATCTCAAAGTCTATTTGCAGTGAAGAGTTTAGGATCCCTTGATTTTTAAAACGATGATGATACTGTATGGTGGCCTTATGTTAGATTAAAGTTTGACAGTGCAATTTCCATGCATATCATTTCTCAAGGGATATTTTTCCCCCATTTTCAACCATCAAACCAGTCTTTTATTAGTTGAGAAGTGAATTGGAGGAAAGCCCTGAAAGACCAATTAAGGATCACCTTTCAAAACTTAAAGACTTTTTCCTCTGTTCGGTTTCCTTACCTTTCATAGCATTATAGTAGTTCACCTCCTGCCTCTATCAATGGATACACCCCAACAAAAGAAATCTCACAAGGGTGGGAGTGTGTTCAAGACTGAGCCTTCTGACATGCACCTATTTGATGTTGAGCCTATGATCAGGGAGGTTTTCCAAAGGGTTGGTTGCCTATCTTTTTGTCAAAACATGCAAAGGGGACACCCTGAAGTAGCAAGGGAATTTGATTTAAACTTTGATGGCACCAAGAATAAGGTAGGAACCCTTGAGTTGGAGGTATCTAAGGCCACTATTGCAGCAACCACTGAGATACCCAACATTGGTGAGAGGTGGTTCAAATCTATGACTCTCAATGCAGCCTTTTATAAGGATTTCCTCAAGCCAGATTATCAAAAAGACAATTTGTCCAAGGGAGTGCCTAGGAGCCACTTGGTTGAAGGTGAGGGTAGATTCAACATGATATATCAGTATCAACATGTGAGGGAAGATTCAACATGATATACCAGTATCACATTAGGCTCTCGCTACACTTCACAGGCAAGGAATTGATGAATATCCCTTTCTATCTGTTTAGAAGTATGGGGAAAATGGCTGATAGAGTCCAAGCCAAGTCCAAGGCTGTGGACACTATTGTTTTCCAGTCCGGTTTGATCAGGATGCTTGTAATGGAATAATTGAAGAACATAAACCTAACTTGGGAACAATTCATTGTATTTACAAATCTGCAACTAGATGTAGCCTCAACCCCTCAATCTAGGGTGCAGAGCCCTTTTCCAGCTAGTAGTGTTGCCCAAGCAGAAACAAGAAAAAAGAGAAAGATCAAACCTATTTCCCAAGACAAAAAAGTTCCTAAGGAAATTGAAGAAGAAGAGAGGGAAGTCCATCACTCCCCACAAAGAGAATTTTCGCCTCAGCCTGCACCTGAACTAGAGGAAGTTCCCTCCCAAAACCACAACCAAAAAGGGAAGAAAATTGCATTTTCCTTCACCTACTACAACAACTAAGACCAGAGTTAAGAGGCCTTTCACCAGATCATCAGCCCACAAGGAAGGTGATGAAATCAAAGTCATACCCAAGGCTCCAGTCCCAAAGAAATTTAAAGGTAAAAGTGACATTGTTGGGAAGCCCATTGAGGTCACGACCAAAGCTTATGTTCAGAAGAAAGAAAAAGGTAAGGGTGAAGCTACTGAGAAGCTTGTTGAAGTAATAAACATCAACACTCCCCCTGATAATCCCACCTTCAAGAGATTGATCAGAAAACTCAGGGATGGAAGGAAGGAAGTTACCCGTTTTAATGGAAAAAGATTGACTGAGAGAAGGAAGATGAAGGAGCTCATGGACATGTATAATGAAACCCTTGATATGGCTAGGTTTACAACAATAATATTCTTGCCTCTCCATAGGCAACTTAAGACTTTGTACATGCAAAACAGAAGCATACAATCACAAAATAGAAAGCTCAAAGAAGAATTGCAACCCTTCAAGGCTGATCTAGCCCAGAGAAATTTAAATGTTCTAGCACAAGCTGTAGTAGAGAGAAGTGCCCTTGCAAAAGAAAGAAATGTTGTTGCAATAGAGGGAAGTTCTCCTGCAACAAGGAGGAGTGCCAAATTGAGAAGATAAAATGGAGAGGATGACAAATCCATTTTTTATGATGATCAGTTTTTGCACGCTTGAAGTGTTAAAGGAAATAGTATAATTTCACATACTAGAGGCATCTACAGGCTCATAATCCATCTACTAAGACTTTTTGGGTTTTTGAGGATTCCTTGAATGACATGGAAAAAACACAGAGATTTCATAACGCCTGGCGCTACAAAATCATCCACACAGACTGTTCTGTAGATGCACTACTAAAAGAGCTGTAGAATCACCTAGCCAGACATAGAGTGGCAGTTCTCTATGGAAAGTCCTTGCAAAATAGTGTTACAGGAGGGCTCTACGAAATATGCTACCGAATGCGCTACGAAAAGATGCTACGAACTGTCTGTTACAGTCAACAAGTTTTGAATTCATTGCCTCTTCTTGGCTTTGATGATTTGGAGGGAACCAAGGATCAACAGGTGGCAGATAGAGCTCAGCACAAAGGCTTGGAGGACACATGGCACTGGAGGAGATGCATCCAAGCAACAACAAATCATGTCATTTATATCTTGTTAGAGTTGTTTCCAACAGGCTCCTTGATTCTAGCAGTCTGTTATATCCACTTGTACAAATGTTAGATTAGTAGATTTTTGTGGAGAATCCTAGGATAGGAAGGCCATATCGCATCTCAAGTTGTTGTCTACTGTTTTTGGATATAAATACATCAGAAGAATGTTATGTAGGGTTTGAATGGTTGAGCAGAGCTCCCTAATTTGTAATATTTTGACTAAACATAGTTGTACTCTGGTTTATGTATAAGACCTGAGATATTTTGATTAATGGAAGTCAACCTCTTTTCATCATCTTGTTTCTTCTTACTTTGGATGTTCATTATTGGATGATCCTTATGAGATGTTATGGTTGTGTTATAATGGATGTTTGATTATAATGTTGCTATAAATGTTTTTCAGTGTTTTAAATTTAGTTCAAGAAGTTCTTGTGATTGATTTTTTCTTCACTTAGTTGCTAGAAGGCTTGATGCTTATAGCATACCTATCCACCTTCCTCACCAAGTCTTCCATATAATCACTTTTATTCTTAAACCATTGAATGAAGTTATTCAAAACCTCATTTTCTTATGCATATTAGCCTAGACTTTCTGTGTTAAAACATTGCTATGTTGAGTTTTGTCCATTTGACCTTCTATCATTAGTCTAGATTCATAAACCTATTTGATGGGTGTTGGGATGATCCTCTTGCAATATGAGGGTGACTCTCAGTGATAACACCAGTAGTCAAGGACGTGGTTTCAATCAAGTCATAATTTTAACTCCAAAAACAAATTGGTGCTACTGGTAGCATCGCTTTTCAATTTGAGAATCAAATTTAAGGTTTTTGTCTAGAATGGTATCGATTGTCAAGGAAACGGGTCAGAATTTTAACCACCCCCAAAAAGGGCTCTACAAGTAGTACCACTTTTTTATTCAGGGGTAAAAATAGCCACTAAATATGACCTCTAAAAAAATGAGAACTCTAGAGATTTCTGGTTAAGTTGGTAACTTAGTTCAACAGAATCATCACTTAGCTACATGACTTATTTTCCTCGTAAATCTTCTTGGATATATTCAAATCTGTAGAGTTGTAGTCATTCTTGAAAATGTATAAAACATATTAATAATGTTTAGTGGCTCTATGCCCCCTTTTTTTTTATGAGTCAGGTTTTTAATTCAATGAAGACATTTTGTGGATATCCCCCCCTTGTCTATATGCGTGTTTTTTTAAAGTAAGTATCTATATATTACCTTCCAGGAACAAAAATTACAGTAGTGTCTGAAATGTCAAGGAACTATTTGTGCTAAATTGCCCCGAAGGGAAACCAATTCAACATGTTTCTCAATACTAAAAACACCAATAATTAAACAACATGAATTGAATCGCCCTGTGGGGAAACCAATTCATCCAAACCTGTCATGCAAACTAGAAAACAAAAAAGGACTAACTCTTGACACACAAAAAGGAAACATTGTGCTAGAAGTCGTATAAGGCCCAAGAGGATGCTTCTAGAAACATACATGATTAACAAAACTAGGCATGCAAGCTGACACATGTGCACATGTCGGTGCTCATGCATTATGACGGTCTCTTTTTCCCACGTCGAACTCTGCAGCCATCTGGGTAGTTGGAGCAAAGAACGTCATTGAAGTTGTCGAGGCACTGGTAGATGGTTCTGGAGAGTGCCGAGAGCCGAGTAGTGTGGAGAGAAGAGATGCAATTTTCTCCCCTCACTTGTCCATATGTTCTAGCCGAAAGTGCATGTCGTCCACATATTTCCGGACCGCAAAGATCAATTCATGTAATATCACCACTGAGTCGCAAAATATGGAGCATGAATGGAGCTAGACTGGAGGCTCTTCCAAGTGGGATGGTGTTTCCTCCAAGGGAGTCATGACAAAGGGTGGTGACATGGGGATTGTTGAAACATACATATTATTCTAAACTTTAGACTAAAATAAGTTTCATTTTTGTTTAAATAAAAACCAAAAAAATGCACTTGGATAATCATCGTCGAATGAAGCCTTCTGATTAATCCAATGGTCTAAAATTCTTAAGAGATTATGGAGCTGCCTATTTATTAATGAATCAATTTATATAAAGGTTTGCTTTCGAAATTTTGGGAGTCAGAGTTTCGCGAAGTACGAAGGTTCAACATAGAGCATCTTCGAAGCCCCGATTCCCGAATTCATGAAAGTATTAAATGTTAAGCCGGGTTAATTAAAGATTAAGAAAGATTAACGATAAGTAAATCTCATCGCGACTTCGTGATTAAGGAGCTCTTACATATAAAATATTTTGAAGTCTCGATACCCGAAACCCCACCATTATAGAACTAATTGCGGTTAATTAGAAGAGTTAAACACGATTATACTTAATTAAACCTATTTCGACTTCGTGTTTCGTAAGTCTTATTTTAATTTGTTATAAAGATCCCCGAGATCCGAAACTTGATTAAATGATAAGTATGATTAATTAATGTACTAGATGAGGATTATACTCTAATTAATATATTGCTTAATAATAATTCGGATACATTCAAATTCTGCGCTTTTCCCGAGGTATCGACCATTAATAACATTAATATTTGATTTAGGGAAATGATTCCAAATAAGATCCAATTTTAACGCCCAGATATTTTTTATTAAAGAAATTAAAAGCATTGTCAGTGAAGGTATACGCATGGTTTATGCGTTTAAGGTAAAAAGATTTTTTAGTTCTGAATTACATTCTTGTTTTCATAGAGTTGGCTTAGTGAAATAACTAGTTTTCTACATTATCAGTCTCTGTAATAGGTAATAGAACTCTGAAATTTGATATCATGGCTCTGCAGAAAGCGCCTAAAACAACTGGCAAATTTTTTGGCCAGAACATAGACGTTATTTCTGATACTTCACCCAAAAGTATAAGGACAGTTAAAACTTGGACGCATGTGTTCAACACTATACAATATGTTGTTCCTGAGTTTGTAATTTAAGGCTTTAAAGTATACTGTCAAGGCATTTGAAAAAACAGAGGGAGCTAAGAATAGAAAAAACATTGATAAAAAGGCAAAGGCTATTGTCGGTTTCTCAATTGTCTGTCGAAATTCCCAGTTTTCATGGATATCGATATCTCTCTCAATTGTTGCCCATGAACGTTCTAAGTCAACCCGGTTATTTGTTGTTTGTAAAATAGTGTTAAATAAATTTAGAGCAATGTTGGTTTGATCCGAGAGACCGGGCTCGATGTTAGGCTGCCTTGCAACTGGTACTGTCATGAAGGAGGAAAGTAAAGGAGGATAAGGTTCCGTGTTTTCTTTTTAGGCTAGTTATCTCTATTCCACAATGTAACGAGAATGATGTCAAAACACAAATAAATAATATGACCAAATTGTAGGCCGTTTCTTGTATCTGAGTTAAATTTTAAAGAAAAGAAACATGCATGATATGGAGAAAAACATAAAGCTATTAGCAAAGTGAGGCATCAATTTCAGAGGAATCTCACATTGTAACAAAAGACTATGAAATGAGAAAAATATTAATGAAGCATATGATGTTGAAATCTAAGCATCTACAGGTCTTGTATCTGTTGATAACAGATACGGAGGAAAAACTGTAAATGATTTGAAATAACAAGAATAATAATTTCCACAGTAGAGGTTGTACTAAATTGTAGCTAAGCATTCATCAATCAAACATATATAAGAAAGATGAGATGACAAGGAAACACATAACTCAGAAGTGACAAGATATGGAATCTTCAATCTACATTTCTATTAATTTAGAGTCTCTTCAAAATTACTTCGTCCTAATGTTTTTCAGAGAGATCAAAAAGCCCCCATTTTAGTCTTCGTTCCCTATATTTATACAAGGTCATCCATACTTGATGGTTAACAATCTCCTACTTTCTAGGAGAAAAATAGTTACAAAACTGAAACCTTAACCGTTGCACGATAAACTTTTGTTTATCTATCATTCCAACGGTATGAGTTTCCAAACGATACTTCATTTCTTAGTCGAAGTCTCTCCCTCCTTTGATACTACACATTCAATACATTTCTCCAGAAAATGGACAAAGTTTCTAGGAGGTGTTGGAATATCTTTAGCCTCAAACAGATAAAACTTTCTTTGAACCTTTGGGAATTGGTCTTCAAAACCTTGGTCGGAAAACTTGATCACTTGCAATTTTAAACTGGGCTGTACCAACCATTTGTTTATTAGGTTGGCATTGATTTCCTTCAATTGTAAAATTTCAATTTGAATCTTCTTCAAACCTTCTTTGCAGTTCAACTGCTATTTTTCAATGTTTATCTGCCCCAGTGACTCAGAGTAGTCATTTTTTTCAATGCCTAATGCTTGATTATCCAAAGAATCGAAGTTTCCTTCACAATCATCTTTGATTTCTTTGACTATCTTCTTACTCTTAGATATATTTGTTTCCCATACCTTGAGCATGATGTCTCCTTTTATTCGTTCTGTGACAGAGAGCTTTAGATTTTTCGTTGCCTCTTTATTCCCTGAACATGCAACCGCTTTCTGGAAAGTATTCCTTGCTGCTTTAGCTTTCTTTTCTAGTAAAATAATATTATCAAGAGATTTTCTTACCTCTTGAAAGTAATTCTGGATGATCCCTATTTTGGAGATCAGTCTCTGCTACTCGGCTTCTATCTTTGTATGCATTTCCAACGAGAAGGTCTGGAAATCCTTTGAATCTATAACCCAACCTTCCATCAAATTTAACTTAGCTTGTAACTGTTCTGCATGCTCCTTTTGCTGAGCAACCTGCACCTGACTTGCTTGTATCCTCCGGTTCATTTCGTCCAAGCTTGATTTGAGTGATTGAATTTCTAGCCTTTCGACAACCGTCTGCTCCAAGATTTTACTCACCTCTTCTTTGATGTTCTTCTCAGCATTCTTTAACTGATCCTGTAATTGAGCTATCATGTTATTACTCTCCTTTATCCTCGTTCTCATGTTTCCCACGATAAAAAAATTTGTTGTTGCCATGGCTCCCATGGAAACTGCTATCTCTATAGCGAAATACTCCTCCTACAAATTATGTCCATCTAGCAAGACTTTATGCTTTGTTACCATACTCCCCTCCTTCATATACATCTCTTGTTTCAGGACAACCTTCCTCTTTCTGCTGAAAAAAATAATCAGAAGGAGGAATCTCATCTATGGAGAGACAGGTGAGGTCATCAACAAATAGGGTTCACGTCTGTGGGAATCCAAAGGCAGATTGTAAGGGGGTTAAGGAAGTTATGGGACTTCCTAGCTCTGTAGATCCTTTCCCTTCTATTTCCTTAGGCACATTGGCATCAACACTAGGTGATGAAGGGGGAGTAAGCTTACTGGACTTGGGAGGTATCTCGAACCTCCTATCTACTTCTGTCTCTGGTTTTTTTGTCTGTAAGGCCTCTTTATTTTGTGGGAGCCTTTCAGTATCTTGTGGGACTTTTTCGGGATTGCCCTTCTCCCATGCTTCTTGTTCGAAGCCTGGGGGATTATTTTCCTGTTCGTGGGGAAGGGTGATTGCTTCTCCTTGCAGTACTTTGGGCAGACCACTCCGT
>SNQJ01S0000941.1:19783-35481 GCA_010110895.2 Picea sitchensis
TGTTGAACGATTAACTTTTGTTTATCTATCATTCCAACAGTATGAGTTTCCAAATGATACTTAATTTCTTAGTCGAAGTCTCTCCCTCCTTTGATGCTACACATTCAATACACTTCTCCAGAAAATGGACAAAGTTTCTAGGAGGTGTTGGAAGATCTTTAGCCTCAAACAGATAAAACTTTCATTGTACCTTTGGGAACAAGTCTTCAAAACCTTGGTAGGAAAACTTTATCACTTGCAATTTTAAACTGGGCTATACCAACCATATATTTATTAGGTTGGCATCGATTTCCTTCAATTGTAAAATTTCAATTTGAATCTTCTTCAAACCTTCTTTGCAATCCAACTGTTGTTTTTCAATGTTTATCTACCCCAGTGACTCGGAGAAGTCATTTTTTTCAATGCCTAATGCTTGCTTATCCAAAGAATTGAAGATTCCTTCACAATCATCTTTGATTTATTTGACTATCTTCTTGCTCTCAGATATATTTGTTTCCCATACCTTGAGCATGATGTCTCCTTTTATTCGTTCCATGACAGAGAGCTTTAGATTTTCCGTTGCCTCTTTATTCCCTGAACATGCAACCGCTTTCTGGAAAGTATTCCTTGTTGCCTTAGCTTCCTTTTCTAGTAAAATAATATTATCAAGAGATTTGCTTACCTCTTGAAAGTAATTTTGGATGATCCCTATTTTGGAGATCATTCTCTGTTGCTCGGCTTCTATCGTTGTATGCGTTTCCAGTGAGCGGGTCTGGAAATCCTTTAAATCTATAACCCGACCTTCCATCAAATTTAACTTAGCCTGTAACTGTTCTGCATGCTCCTTTTGCTGAGCAACCTACACCTAACTTGCTTGTATCCACCGATTCATTTCGTCCATGCTTGATTTGAGTGATTGAATTTCTAGCCTTTCGACAGCCCTGGTCTGCTCCAAGATTTTACTCACCTCTTCTCTGATGTTCTTCTCAGTATTCTCTAACTGATCCTGTAATTGAGCTATCATGTTATTACTCTTCTTTATCCTTATTCTCATGTTTCCCGTGGTAAAAAAGTTTGTTGTTTCCATGGCTCCCATGGAAACTGCTATCTCTGTAGCGAAATCCTCCTCCAAATTTTGTCCATCTAGCAAGACTTTATTCTTTTTTACCATACTCCCCTCCTTCATATACATCTCTTGTTTCGGGACAACCTTCCTCTTTCTGCTGAAAAAATAATCAGAAGGAGGAATCTCATCTATGGAGATAGAGGTGAGGTCATCAACAAATAGGGCTCCCGTCTATGGGAATCCAAAGGCGGACTGTAAGGGGGTTAAGGAAGCTATGGGACTTCCTAGCTCTGTATATCCTTTCCCTTCTATTGCCTTAGGCATATTGGAATCAACACCAGGTGATGAAGGGGGAGTAAGCTTACTAGACTCGGGAGGTATCCCATACCTCCTCTCTGCTTCTGTCTCTAGTTTTTTCGTCTGTAAGGCCTCTTTATTTTGTGGGGGCCTTTCAGTATCCTGTGGGACTTTTTCGGGATTTCCCTTCTCCTGTGCTTCCTGTTTGAAGCCTGGCGGAGTATTTTCCTGTTCCTGGGGAAGGGTGATTGCTTCTCCTTGCAGTACTTTTGGCAAACCACTCCATCTATGCTTCTGAAAGTTCCGAAAACTAGCTTGCAAGTCGGACGACAGTGTCTGTACTCATTCTAACACCTCTTTATAAGTCTTAGTCCCTTTGAACATTTCATCCCAACGGGACTCCTCATGTTCATATGCTTTCATATTGCGGTGGGCCATGTGTTTTCCCACTAACTGGTAAGGATCGTTCTTCCTGTGCTCAAGGTCTACCAATTTGAACCCCTCTAGTGTTGTCGCTTCAACCTTGGAATGACCCAAGTTGAGAAGTGAAAATTTTCCAATCTGAATGGGAAAAACATGCCAAGATTTCTTTTGAGCTGTCTTTAATTCTATCCCGATTCCACTCGTTACTATTTGATAAGCTATCTCCCTGCACACTAGTTTGTCAGGGAGGAATTTTGGGAGCGCATGTAGAGGAATCGAACATCCGAAAACTCTGATGTAGGAGAAATTCTCCTCTATAAACCAGTGAGCAATTGCCCGAAGGCTCCCTATGACCAACTCTGAAATGCGGGGGGGTGCACAGTCGTATAGCATCTGGTGTAGTGGTATTACCACGAAATGACAAATCTCATAGAATGAATCTTTGGCGTTTTCTTCCCAAAGTTTAGAATGATATTCATGATTAGGCTCCGGGTAAGTCAGATTCCAACTCCAATTCATCAAAGGGAATGGAGTTGAGAAGCATATAGAATCCATGATGTATGCGGACATATAAGAGGTTGTTGTTTGGCCTTTCGATCTTGCAGTCTGGTACTTCATAACCTCTCTCGCTATGTTATCGGATAAAATCTTATCCCAATTGAAGTTGTAACCTTTTGTGGCCTCATGAAAAAGAGGTACCCATTCCGTTGGGAAGTGGGTAGGACTTTCCTTACCAAAAAGCCTACATAACATCATTGCCACATAAACCATATACTCGTTCAAAGACGTTGTGGCGTAAACACCATGTGTGTCGGCTTTGAATTTTGATTTGTTTCTCCACCAGTCTTTTATTATGTCAGGATACATTTGGTCGGACTCAAAAATTATTTCCTCTGAAACTCACTTACGAAATATTTATTATAGATGTATTTGGGACAGGAAGACAATTTATACATTACTTGTATATGTTCTGGTCTAAAGGAGCCGATGACGACCCCCTGGTTGTCCAGAATGCTCCTCGTCTGCACGTCCGCTCGCTCTAAAGCCCAACTGATCATGTCGTTGTAAGTCAGCAGTCGCGGCCGCGTAGCCACCTTGTGAAGTTCAAACTCCGCTATATCCCGGAGTTTGTTGTCGGCATCATGGGGGAAGTTCTTAATCTCATAATCGAGAGTTTCGAAAATCCGCCTCCAGGATTTTATGGAATCGATGGCATGCGGTATTGTATCAGATACAACATCTCCATCTGGACTCGAGACCTCTACAACTTTCTCATTTTTCTTGGTGGCCTTCTTGGGCACCATGGTGGTTATACTAGACTAGAAACCTGTTTACAGAGAAAAGTGTATAAAACTGGACAAATGTGACTCGCTACAGAGGTAAAGGATAAGAATGAACTTCGACACACAGGACCTTTATTAATCTCTAAATTTGTGTTGTAGCAAGCGTACTGATACCATAGACGAAAAATAAATGCTTTAATTTGAAATATATGCTTAGAGATACGAACTCACGTCAAAAATATTTTCATTTACCCGTTATTAAAACTGTCATATATCAGCGATTTCGAAATTGACAACCCGAAAATCACTGCCTTCCTTAATTCCCGAAAAGAAAAAGGCAACTTAGTCATCATTAATCGTGTTTTGAAAATAGTTTAATCTTTTAATATTAGGGTGTGTTTAAAGAAAACACGATTTCGCATTTCGGAACTTCGGGGATCCTCCCGTCAGGGGATATGTCATAAGTAAACCTCGGATCGTGAAATTGTGATGGGATTAGCGAGGCGCAAAAAGCGATTTTGCATTTCAGAACTTCAGGGATCCTACCGTCAGGGGATATGTCACAAGTAAACCCCGGGAAATTGCGATGGGATTAGCGAGGCGCTAATCATTTGTATTAAAAAACTTTAATTAATCATGATTAGTGGACAATTACTTTTTAATTTTTACTTTTCAGAAAATCGAGGACTGGGAGTTCGAAGAAGAAGAGTTTGAAAATGCTTTAGCAGAGAGAAAACCGAATGGCGAAAGACTAAGGGAGAGATAATTGTGTTTAGGGATTTGATTATTTACGAATTAAAGAGTGCTTTGTGGTAAACAACGGAAAAAGTAACGTTCATTTCTTCCCCCTTTTTACTTTATATTTCTTAATATTTTGAAATGGCTTCGGGATTTCGGCGTTGGGAAAAAGGGATAGTTGAATATCACACCTCGAGAAGAACCAAATTTCGAAACCCGAAAAGGAATGGGTGATTTTGACTCCTTTCTATTTTGGACTAAGGGCGGCTCCATGGCTCAGGAAAAGATGAAGCTTCATTTTTAAAGGGTGGAAAATTTTAATATTTTTGTCAACACAATACGAAGTGGTAAACTGCCCTGATGATTCAAGCGACAACGAAAAGGATAACTTACCTACCAAATATAAGATTTTTTCTCAAGCAGAGCTGCATAAGGTAGCAACAAGGCCAAGGCTTTTACCTTACACTGACATGATTGGATGGGCACTAGATCATGTAGATATCCCAACTAGAACTATATTCAACTCTCAGAAGGTAGTTGTTGGGTCATTTCGACCAGAACATATAGAGGTGATGTATAAATTGTCCGCAACATCAAACTTCGTTTATAATGCCAGTTTTCTAATGAATTTTAATAAGAAGGAGTGTGATCAATATGGAAAGAGTCTTTCCGATTTGATCAAGGATTGGTGTTCACGCCTCGAAAAGTTCAGAGCCGATTCTAACGACATATATTCAATCTCATCGCTAGAACCACAGTTCATGTATATAGCCATGATGATATGTAGACTCTATGGAAAAGAGAACACAACCCATTTCTTTTTACAATGGGTACCCATTATACACATCGTGGCATAAGGTTATTCTTTTGATTGGGCCAAGATATTGTCGGATAGTTTGGCCAGTGAAATCACAGAATACCAAACAAAAAGAGCCAAAGGGAAACCAACTTCATTCTTCATGTCAGCTTATATTATGGATGCCTTCTATTTCATGACGCCTTTCCCGCTAATGGGATGGAGTTGGACTCCATATAGTGTAGAACCAATTCATGTTTATCATTCAAAACTCTGGGAAGGTAAGGCAAAGGATTCCTTTTATGAAAACTGTAATTAGGTAGCAGTGATGATGCATACTGTTGTTTTTGGTCACTCACCTCCTATAATTTTAGACGCAGTTGCGGCTAACCTGGAGAAGGTGGCAGACTGGTACATCGAGAAACACTTTTCTTATATAAGACTTTTTGATTGTTCAGTTCCCCCCTATGCTCTACCGAAATTTATACCAGACCAACTGGTGTGTCGCGAGGTCATACAAAAAACTGTACTTGGCGGGATTAGCAAAGAACTTAAAGTAGTGCAGAAAAAGGCATGGCCATATTTTCCCTTACATATCGGTGCATTTTCTTTGTTAGATTTCGCCCATTCTAGAGTGGGGGGTACAACCTTAAAAGAGATAAAATTGGTTAACATTGAATTCAAGAAACACGACCCACAAAAGGTCATGGGTAATCATATGACCAGTTGTAATCTAAAAAAATATGAACATGAGGAGTCCTCTTAGGACAAAATGTTCCAAGGGATAATATCTTACCAAGAAGTTCTAAGCCGAGTTCGAGCTCTAACACCTGGTGAAATGGTTGAGTTTAACAATTTCCAAAAACACCGAAGAAGTAGTCTTCTGAAACTATTACAAGGGGAAAACCTAATGCCTCCTGCTACACAGCAAATAGAAACCTAGAACCCAGAAGTCGGGAGCTCTAGCAAACAAGAAGCCCTAGAAAACCCAGATAGTTCTGAGATCTCGACTCAGAAAAATGATATCCCAGCGATAGAGGTATCTAATGACCAGTCCAAAGATCAATCAGAAACATTAAAAAATCAAGGAGAAGATAAGCCATTGTCTTCACCAGATAAATCAACTATAGATGGAGCCAGAAAACAGTTATCCATAGAAATCGGCAGCCCCATTGAGGCTATCATGCCACTATAGTTCACCAGAGGAAACCCTAATGCAGAGGTAATATTCATAGGGGATCTCACACCTATCCCTATTGAAGAAATAGCTCCTACCGATTTATTTTTCAGTAAGAAAAGGAAAGTTGTATTAAAGAAAGAAATGCACCAGAAAGAGGGTGCAATGGTCAAAAAGCACAGAGTATTATTAGATGGAAAAAATTTGGAAGATGAAGACTTTGCTACAAAGGTAGCAGGATCTTTGGGAGATTTTGCAACAACTAACCTATTCTCAGTTGATAATATGAAATAAAGGCTGAAGCAGAGAAATCAGATGATAAGTCAATTGCGAGATCAAATAAGGAATACAGAGAAGAATATCAGAGATGAGGTCAATAAAGGGCTTGAAAAGGCTAGAGATGTTGATAGACAAGAAATCCAACTACTCAAGTCCGTTCTTGTCCAACAAGATGAGTTGGTTAAACAATTACAAAACAAGGTAAGTTCCACTGAGAAAATGGTTATGGATATAGCAGTGTTCCAAGCTCAAGCATCGAAAGTGCTAAAGAAACTGGAAATAGCACAACAAAGCCTTTTGGATAAGGTAGAGATCATCCAAAATCATTTTCAGGAAGTAAATCAATCATTAGATAATATCAGTTTCAAAGAAGGAGAGGCTACTGTAGCCCAAACCACCTTTCAAAAAGGGGTCATGTCATCGGCTAGAGAAGAAGTACACGTAACTCCCAGATTGACCGTTGCAGAAAAAATCAGAGGTGATATAATATTGAAGGCATGGGAGGCCAATATAGCTGAGAGGAAAAGAATGGCCAAAGAAATAAAAGAGGATTGTGAAGAGGTTCTTGATTTGTTGAATAAATAATCACTAGGCATTGGAAAGGATAATTGTTCTGAGATACTAGGGAAAATCAATATTGTAAAACATCAACTTGACATCAAAGAGAGCTTAAAGGAAGCTCAGATTGAAATTTCATAGCTAAAGCAGGTTGACATCGCTCAAATAGATAGATGGCTGGTAAAGTTAAATTTACAGTTACAGTCAATGAATTTTGAAGATAAAAACATAGAATATAGGTTTCCACAATTACAAAAGAAGTTGTATCTTTTTGAGGTAAAAAGATGTGACAAAACCTTCTAGACTATTAGTACAATTTCTAAGCAGGTGTGTCAAATGTCTCGAGTAAGGTGAAGGAAGTACTTCAAAGAATCAATGAAGTAACATATGTATACCTGTTCTACCAGTATGAGAAAGAAATAGAAAAGAACCAAGTCTAACGGTTCAAGTTTTCATTTTGTAACCGTTATTAGCTAGGAATAACAAGAATTCCAACCGCCTAGGTTTGAGAACCTCTTGTATAAATATATTTTCAAAATACTAAAAGAAGGTTGGTTTTTTACCAATTGTAAGAGAGAAATCTCTCCTTTTCGAGAATTAATACAAGTACAGACCAAAGACTCCATATTTCGTCACTCTTGAGTTATGTGTTCTTCTATTCCTTAATATTTCAGTATCTTTAATCATACGTCTTTGATGAATGCTTAATCACAACTTAGTACAACTTCTACTGTGGTTATATGTTTCATTTAGTTATCTGATTGCTTACATATTTTCCTCTGTGTTTTCTATTAGCAAATATAAGACCCGAGAGTTAGTTAGATTGCTACATTTTATGCTTCATTAAAGGTTTCTCATCTATTTTCTTCTTTTGTAGCAGAGTGAGATTCTTCTGTGATTGACGCCTTGCTTCGTTTAACATCTTTATGTTTTTCTCTCATCACATTCATTATTTTCAAATTTAACTCAAATACAAAAGACGGCCTCTGAGTTGTTATACCATTAATTCAATTTTAGGAACTTTTCTCATATAATTGAAAGTAGAAAAATAAAATATTAAAAAACAACATATCCTTTGATTATTTATTTTCTCCATGACTGTACCTGTTGCAAGGCAACCCAATATTGAGCCCGATCTTAATGATCGGACCAGTATTTCTTTCACTTTGTTTAATACCATCCTCGAGACCGCTAATACCCAAGTTGAGCTTCAATGCTCATGGGCAGTGATTGAACATGACATAAGTGTCCACGAATGTTGGGAATCTAGGCAAAGATAGCTTCGAAATCTGCCATAGCTTCATTTTCTTAAAAGTATTGATATTATTGTCAACACTAAAACCTTATTTGTTTCTGGATTCCTTGACATTATACTTTGAAGCCTTAAGCATAAAATTAGGAACAACATCTTTTTGGCATCGTTTCCGGGGACGAAGAAACGAAGTTATTTTTCCCTAGGAGAACGATATTGGTAAGTTTCTTTCTTTGATAGTGAACAAAGACTGAATACATTATAAGGCTCTTTTTATCTTTCACTTGGTGATTCCACGATTAATAAACTGGCATTTAATCGAAAGAATACTAGAAAGAATCCAGACAATAAGAAAACCTCGCATGTATCTAACCCCCAAAAAATTTTGAAATCAAGGGGATACCTTAAACAGACTATTACGTCAGCAAGTAAGGTTTATCAACCCAAATCAAATACTAAAGTTCTATTGGAACTGTTAACTTCACAAGAAGTTCCTATCCAACCCCTTTTCGGTGAAACATCTTCTGATAAACTTGAAGCCGAAACCCTAAAACCAGAGTTGGTTTCTTTCAAGATTAAAGCTGACAAAATTCCAACCTCTCGAAGCTCCGAGGAATATATCTATTACCCAGACTTGACTCATGTTGGTTCTCCTAAGTATACACCCTGCAAATCCGAAGAATCCAGTCCACATTTCCTTGTTCCTATCTTTTCTAATTTTCTGTCTCCTGAAACTTTTTCGCTTAATTCTGAAGGAGTCGAAAGGTCACTACACATTCTTGAAAATCCTTTCAACAATCCCAAAGTTTCATCTCTTAAGTCATCAATGGCTATGACTAGATTAGGTGGCGCAGGAGGACATGGTGCAGGAGGAGGAGGAGCCAGTCAAGGACCACCCCCACCGCCTAGAATTTTTGCTAAGGTAGCTGCTAGATATGCTCCTCTAGTTCTCCCAAATCCCCTCCATGAATTACACAAAAATTATATGAAAAACCTGCCAAAATTCATTGAGAAAGGAGACTTGACTATTACCGAACACATAAATTTGTTTGATCAATTTGCTGACATCCTTGGTCTTGAACACGAGGATGCTTATTCAAGACTCCTATTTCAAACTTTTGAAGGACATGTGAGAACCTGGTTCCGAGGACTACCGACAGGATCCATAGGATCATATGATGAGTTGGAAAATGATTTTATCAGACAATGGGGAGAAAGGAAAGATCATCTTTATTATCTAACTGAGTTTGGAGATTTGAGAAAGAAAAATTCAGACTCAGTGCTTGAGTTTACTCAAAGATTTAATAAAATATATAATAAGATTCCAGTTGAGGTTAAACCTTCCCAACCTGTAGCGAAAGTAACTTTTGTTGGTGCTTTTGATCCAGATTCCGCTCTATTGTTAAGAGAAAGGAGATTTGTTGATCTCACTAAAATGCAGGATGACGTTGTAGAAATTGAATCAAACATGATGGAATTGAGAAAGTTAAAATCTAAATCTGAATCGAGAAATAAAGAAACCAGATGGTACAGAGAACAAGTAGGACCCTCTGGATCTGGGAGGTTTTTGGAAGATAAGATGGATGACATGGCAAGAATAATTAAAGAATTGTCAAATAAAATCTCAAAAATGGAATTGGATCAATCTAAGAATGATCAGTTCCCTAGGAAATATTTCAGAAGAAATCCTAATCCTCAAATGCAACAAAGACAAATCAAGAATGAAGATCAAAAGATTCATGCCCCCTTCAAAAACCGAAAATTTTATAGGGGGAGAGGACATGCGAAATTTTGAGGAGTTAGAAGAAGATGTGAATAGTTTTGGCGATGATTGTCAAGAACCTTATTTGACGAGACAAGATTATGAAAAATATTTAAATACATAATACAGGTCTAAAAATGATGAGAACAGAAATATTACAGAGGATTTGGCTTATCAAGGAATCGTTGATAATATAATGGTTGAGCTCCAACAAAAATATAATCTAAGGCCTAGAAGCAAAAATGTCACAACTGCCCCACCAAAGAAAAATTTTCCGAGAAGGGAAACATACGAGGCAGCTAAAAGAGTTGTTGAAAAACAGACTGTTAAAACCAAGACTGTTGATACACAGTCTACCAAGGCAGAGCCAATAGGAACACCAGTTATTAATACAAGAAAAGCGGAAATTCCCATGGCAGAAACAAAAACAACTGAAACAAAAGCATCACAAATTAATAAACTAGAAAAGAAGGAGATAGAAATCCAAACCAAAGAAGTTGATAAGACAACGGGAAATTTCAGTCTAGAAAATGAAATTAATAAAATCAAAATCCCTGTACCTCTGGTTGAACTGGCAAAAAATCCTATATACAGAAAGAAAATGGCTAAAATGATTAATTTTTCAGATAATGAAAGTCAGGCTTACGTTATAAATTTAGAAGATGATAAGCCTAATATAATTTTTGGTCCACATTTTGAAGGTGCCAAAGATATTGTCGCTCCTTTCTATATTACGCTAATTGTGCACGATCGCCTACTCCATAATTGCATGTTGGATTCTGGAGCTTCTCACAATGTGATGCCCAAAGCTCTTATGGATAGACTTGGTCTCGAAATCACTCGACCATATGGAGATTTGTATTCTTTTGATTTGAGAAAGGTTAAATGTGTGGGTATGATAAAATATTTAGTAGTTAATCTTGCACGGATTCCTGTAAAAAGTGTTCTGATGGATGTGGTTGTTGTTGATATACCTCCAAAGTATGGCATGTTGTTATCCAGGTCTTGGGGTGCCAAACTTGGAGGATACCTCCAACTCGACATGACATACGCCACAATCCCGATCTTCGGTGGACAGTTCACTCGCTTGTACAGAGAAACAAGATTGGCATATACAGTAAGTGATCCGCTGAACCCAAATAACTACCCTGTTTATATTGCAGATCAGGATTTAGGAAATTGTATTTTATCCATTGATGATGATTTAAACGAACGTATAGAAGAAGATTGTATAGAAAAAGAAAAAACAGAAAAGACAAATAAAGGTGTATATAGTACTGGATTTTGGAAAATGTATTTTGATGGTGCTTC
This sequence comes from Picea sitchensis, assembly GCA_010110895.2. NCBI lineage: Eukaryota > Viridiplantae > Streptophyta > Pinopsida > Pinales > Pinaceae > Picea > Picea sitchensis. The sequence goes on from SNQJ01S0000941.1 coordinate 30,705, forward strand.
ATCTTGTGAAGGAGCAGGAGCTGGAGTGTTGTTTTTGGCACCCGACGATGAGTTTATTATTCCTTTTTCTTACATGTTACATTGGGACATACATTATACTAACAATGTATGTGAATATGAAGCCTTGGTCTTAGGATTAGAAGCTGCCAGGAAATTAAAAATTAAGAACTTAGAAGTCTATGGTGATGCAGAACTAATCATAAAACAAATTAATCGTCAATACCAGGCTAAGCACCCAAGGTTGAGATCTTATATAAATTGTGCCTGGGATCTGATCGATAATTTTTTCTCATCGGTTAAAGTTCATTACATCCCCAGAACATAAAATCAACGAGCAGATTGATTAGCCAAAGCAACCTCAACGTTTGTGCCTCCTACAGTTTTCAAACTTAAATACCATATAGAGATGAGACATAGACCTTCCATACCGAACAATATTCAACATTGGCAGGTTTTCGAGGATGATGAACAAATCAGGCAATTTTTAGAAATGGTGGATGACTTTGCCGAAACACATATCGACCAAGAAAATCAGAATGATCCTGCTTGGATTATGCAGGAAGGGGAGGATCCTCAAGAATTTCAAAATAAGATTGCTAATCATCGTATGCTTATTTTGAAAAATAATCAGATCCCCAAAGATCTGATCCCCTTGGAGAGGTTATTTAATCATGACAACATTCCTTTGAAGTCTACTTTACAGCCTCAGCCAAAAGAAGTTGAATATTGTGATATAGGCACCAAAGAAAATCCTAGGTTGGTAAAATTATCTAAGTACCTTCTTCCTAAAATAAAAAGTAAATATGTTGAGTTGCTCAAACAATATAAATATGTTTTTGCTTGGTCCTATGATGAATTAATAACTTATGATACCACCATAATGGAACACAAAATTCCTCTGAAGCAAGGTGTCAAACCATTCAGGAAGAAGCTCAGACAAATAAATCCTATATTACTGCCCGTGATAGAAAAATAAGTAAAGAAACTTCTGGATGCCAAGATCATTGTCCCACTTAGATACTCCGAGTGGGTAGCTAATTTAGTTCCGGTAAGAAAGAAAAATGTTGAAATTAGACTGTGCGTAGACTACAGAAATTTAAACAGATCATCACTCAAAGACAATTATCCATTGCCTAAAATGGATCACATTTTAGAGAAAGTAGTTGGAGCAAATAGAATGTCTATGATTGACGGCTTTTCGGGCTACAATCAAATTGCAGTACATGAAGATGATAAAGAGAAAACTACGTTCACTACCCCTTGGGGTACCTTTATGTATGATAAAATGCCTTTCGTTTTAATGAATGCAAGAACAACTTTCCAACGAGCTATGGACATCGCCTTTGTCAGAGAAAGAGATAAGTCTGTTGTTATTTATCTTGATGATCTAACTGTGTGCAGAACATCTAGTACACCTCAAGCAAACTTTTGAAAAATGTCGCAAATTTGGTTTGTCTCTGAATCCCAAGAAATCGCATTTTGCAATGCAAGAAGGTGAACTCTTGGGCCATATAGTGTCTAGGGATGGAACTAAAATTGACCCAAAAAGGATTGAATCTATAGATACTATTAATATTCCTAGAAATAGAAAAGAAATTCAGTCATTCTTAGGAAAAATAAATTTTTTGAGAAGATTCATCCCGAATATTCGTTGAAATTGTAAAATTGACTACAGATATGCTTAAGAAAGACAATGAGGTCAAGTGGACAAGCGAGGGCAAGGCGTCATTCAAACGTATTAAGAAGGTCATAGGTGAAGCACCGGTACTGGCAAGCCCAAATTATATGAAAGAATTCTTGATTTTTTCATTTGCTTCTAAACATACTATTGCAGTTGTACTGTTACAAAAGAATGATGAGGGTTTTGAGAAGCCAATTGCGTTCTTTAGTAAAATTCTTAGAGATGTTGAGCTAAAATATGATATATTGGAAAATCAATCTTACACAATGGTGAAATCCCTCAAAGCTTTCAGAACCTATGTACTACATTCAAAGATTACTTCTTATGTACCCACCAGTTCTGTTAAGGATATATTGGTTCAACCCGATAGCGATGGAAGGAGGGGTAGATGGAGAGCCAAAATTCGGGAGTTTGACCTGGAAGTTAAATCGACCAAACTTGTTAAAGGTTAGGGCTTGGCTAAATTATTGGCTGAATCAAATTTAAAAACACTTGGAATAAATCATCTGCAGGAGTACGAAGGATTTTTAGAGATAAACGAACTGGATGTTACTGTACCTGCAACTGAAATTTTAGAAAAAATATCTTCTTCAGCTTGGTATAGCGATGTTTCTTATCAACTGACCCTTCAATGCCCCAGCAAACTGACCCCATCTAAAGCTAGAACATTGAAGTTACATGCTGTGAAATATTGTATTGTAGATGGTCGATTATATTGGAAATATCCTCTCGGTTTCTTATTGAGTTGTTTAGTAGAATCTGAAACAGAAAAAGTTATAAATGAATTTCACGAAGGAGTGTGTGAAGGAAATCACACTTGGAGAGCAATGAATTACAAAATCTTAAGAGCTGGATATTATTGGCCAAAATTATTCACTGATGTAAATGCTAAAGTCAGAGCTTGTAACCCCTATCAATTGTTCATAGGCAAATAAAAAATTATGGCATTACCTTTAGTTCCAGTTAAAACTAAAGCTCCATTTCAGCAATGGGGTCTTGATTTTATTGGTGAAATTCATCCACACTCGAGTGCTCAACATAAATGGATTCTGACCGCTACCGACTATTTTACTAAATGGGCGGAAGTCATTACTACACAAAACGCAATTGACGTAGTAGTGATCAGTTTCCTAGAGGAGAATATTTTATCAAGATTTGACTGCCCTCAAAAGATAGTTACTAATAATGCTCAAGATTTCAAATCCATGGCCATGATAAATTTTTGTCAAAAGTACAACATTGTGCTAGGGCACTCTACGACCTACTATCCACAGGGCAATGGATTAGCCGAGTCATCTAACAAAATCCTGATCACTATAATTAAAAAGTATTGACCGAAAATAAAAAAAATCATGGCATGTACATTTGAAATATGCCTTATGGGCTAACATGATAGGCACAAAATGGTCAAACAGAATGTCTCCATTTCAGATGGTATATGGTACTGACGTTGTTTTACCTATAAATCTAGCGCTGCCAGTAATGAAACTCTGGCAAGACTCAAAAGAGGAGCCAAATAACATTACCAAGAGGATAAATCAATTGATTGAAGTTCAGCAAAATAGGGCTGAAGTAGATGAAAAACTACAGAAATATCAAGATAACATGAAAGCCTTATTTGATGAAAAAGCTAAAGATAGGGAATTTCTCCCTGATGATTTGGTTCTAAAATGGGAAGCCAGGAAAGAAGATGTCGGGAAGCATGGTAAGTTTGACCAGATCTGGTGCAGACCGTATAAAATTACAGCCTCTGAAGGAAAGAATGTCTTTTTGTTAGAAAATCTCGACAGAAATATTCTTAACGCCCCTATCAATGGGCGTTACCTCAAGCATTTAATGCAGTAATACGTTTCCAAACCCTCATTCTACATACCGGTTTGGTTTCATGTTTTGTCTATAATTACCTTTCCTTCGGTAAGTTTTTATTGTTATTTTTACTATAAATAGAAACAGGTTAGTCAATTTCAAAAAAAATCAAAAAATCAAAATATGCAATAAGTAGGTTTCTAATCTACAAGATTTCCTGACAACTATCATGTTTGTGTTATTTCAGGATACTTTCTGTTGTAGGAAAATCTCCCTACGGATAGGTAGATTGCCTCAAAGAGCTTGACCCTAACTCTAAGACAGAAAATGCTTAACGTGGACACTGACTTCCTTTCAAATCTATCTAAACTAACACATGAGAAGGAAGGATAACAGAAGTACCTCTTTATCGATGTTTGTCCCTGCACGCTCCGAGTTGCACTCCAATCTTTTTCTCCTCGTTGAGTTCTGCAGACAAACAAGATACGACCACTTCCTAGTCTATTGATATTAGCTTGAAAACAGATCTATCAATTAATGATAAGTTCATGTGACATTAGACACAAACTAGAAAGAAACATGCCAAGCTTGTCATATTAATGAGAATAACAATAGCAGTGCTTACAATCGTAGATGTGAATGCGACAGCTTCGTCAAGTCCCCTTCGTCTAACCCTTGCCTGAAAGATCCACAACCTGGATAACAACAGCTTCACTGATCACTCTCCTTTGGCTGACTGTGTGTTTCTTATGAGATCATAAGTTTCATGCTAGCAATTCTTCCCCCTTTCCACCATCATAGAGCCTGCTTATATAGGTTAAGAAGAGCTTAACCTCTTGAGTTATCTTTAGAACAAGTTGGGAACCTTCTCCTTAGATCAGGGATCTCTTGATGAAACCAAGAATTCGAATACAACTGCCTCCTAATCTCGAAAGATCCTCCCCTTATTCTCCTCAATGGGCCAACTACTGCCTCATATTAGGAAGCGCTCCCTTAGAAGGGGCATCAGAGCGTTGTAGCGCTCCTTGGTAAGCTTTAGGGGAGCGTCAGTGCTTTCAAGATGAGTAGCGCTCCTTAAGAGGGGGCAGGGGAGCATTATAACGCTCCCTGAAGCCTTGTAGGGGAGCGCCAGTGCTTCTAGGGATGGTATAGGGGAGCACTCCCCCTCAAAACCTTTGTTTCAGAGCTCTCTTCAGGTGTTAAGAGTTATTTGACTTCAGTAAACCAGTTCTCCTTCTTCAAATCAAGCATATGAGATGTTCTAAGTGTCTCCTTAGTGTCGTCGACATG
>SNQJ01S0000941.1:43726-74348 GCA_010110895.2 Picea sitchensis
GTCACCTTGTGTAAGACCCTAAAGATTATGGCCACTAAGGTTACCAATTCGCAGTCAGCCCCTGGGCGGGAACAGTCGATAGTCTGATCCGAACGTACGGGCAGGGTATCGAGCCCAAAATCAACTAAAAGGCTTCCACGCAGTAATTGTGGATTTACCTCAAAGTGATCCCCATAATATGATCTGACCACCATAATCAGTTAAACCACGGAGGGTTAGTCCTCGTAGCTTACCCGAATGTGACCTCGTGCGTAACCCCTGTGAGAGAGGGGGATCCCAGACAGACTTATACGATGATTGGATTTGACTCTCCCTAACTCAGGATGCTACTGTTTGTTTTGAAAACTTTGGAGAGTTATGCTCACATCCCTAATCCAAAGTACTAAGCCTAGTCTACTATTGGTGGAGGATCCTAGAAAAGAAAAAGTTCCAAATAATTTTTAATTAACGTTGATTTTATGGTTGTTCTTTACTCAAAGAGGGGTGCATGGAAGTGAAACGAATGGAATTACGACTCGGTCCCAAAAATGCATCAAAAATGATAAGCATTCATTTCTTTTCGATGAACATCTATCTAAGGGAGAGAGAGAGTTCTTTTCACTAACAAGCACAAATAAGGAGTGTCCTCAAACAATTCTTTTTCTCAATCAAATCCTGATGTGATGCTAAAACTTTTGAGATGCCTTCTAACATGCACGATCAATCATGAAGATGCTTTTTATTATTTGCATATGAATAATGATCAATTCAACACAACGCTTGTCTTGCTAATTATCTTCTTGTATGAATGAAAATCAAACTAGCCCAAGCAAAAGTCATACAAACAATACACCTTTTCGTTGCAATCAAAACGAAAAGCGGAAGAAAAGAAACAATCAAAGAGAAAACAAACTTCACACCCAAAAGAAAAATTTCAAGAACAATGATCTTAACTAAAATTGAGATGAAGAGGTCTGTAGGCCTTTGATGACCTTCACCAGGGTTTTTACTCAGTTAAACAGAGAGAAAGACAATGCACGAGTCTTGGACTCTAATCAACAGAAAAACTCAATAACAATAGTGAAGAAGGCTGCAAAATCCAAATAGTAAGATGTTCGTTCTTCAAAAGGACAAATGTCAAGGCTGGAAGAGAAGAAAAATTGACTCACAGGGTTACCCAGCAAGAGAGACACAGAGGCAAAACCCAGAAAAAGAAATTCTGGAGGGTTTTTTGGGCCAAAGAGGGCTGGCGCTCTGTTTCCAAAGGCAAGGAGCGTTATAGCGCTCTGTGCAAGGCTATGGGGGAGCGTTGGCGCTCTGTTAACACAGGGACAGGGGTGCCATGTTCAAAAACTCCCAGAAATGTCAAAAAATCCCAAAAATTGCAATCTGAACTCGACAACTATGCTGAGTATGATGGGGTAAGGAGCCAATCAGCTCATGAAACCAATCAAAAGAGGAGTGAACCAGGTCTGAAACAATCAATGGATAGAACTAGGTCAATGAGGAGAAATCAAAACAAGAAGTTTCGATTTGAGGCTATCTCCCCAGTGGAGTCGCCAGTTTCTGTTGTAGGAAAATCTCCCTGCGGACAGGTAGATTGCCTCAAAGAGATTGACCCTAACTCTAAGACAAAAAATGCTTAACGTGGACACTGAATTCCTTTCAAATCTATCTAAACTAACACATGAGAATGAAGGATAACAGAAGTACCTCTTTATCGACGTTTGTCCCTGCACGCTCCGAGTTGCGCTCCAATCTTTTGCTCCTCGTTGAGTTCTGTAGACAAACAAGATACGACCACTTCCTACTCTATTGATATTAGCTTGAAAACAGATCTATCAATTAATGATAAGTTCATGTGACATTAGACACAAACTAGAAAGAAACAGGCCAAGCTTGTCATATTAATGAGAATAACGACAGCAATGCTTACAATCGTAGATGCGAATGCGACAGCTTCGTCAAGTCCCCTTCTTCTAACCCTTGCCTGAAAGATCCACAACCTGGATAACAGCAGCTTCACTGATCACTCTCCTTTGGATGACTATGTGTTTCTTATGAGATCATAAGTTTCATGCTAGCAATTCTTCCCCCTTTCCACCATCATAGAGCCTGCTTATATAGGTTAAGAAGAGATTAACCTCTTGAGTTATCTTTAGAACAAGTTGGGAACCTTCTCCTTAGATCAGGGATCTCTTGATGAAACCAAGAATTTGAATACAACTGCCTCCTAATCTCAAAAGATCCTCCCCTTATTCTCTTCAACGGGCCAACTACTGCCTCAGATTAGGCAGCGCTCCCTTAGAAGGGGCATTAGAGCACTGTAGCGCTCCTTGGTAAGATTTAGGGGAGTGTCATCACTTTCAAGATGAGTAGCGCTCCTTCAAAGGGGGAAGGGGAGCGTTATAATGCTCCCTGAAGCCTTGTAGGGGAGCGCCAACGCTTCTAGGGCTGGTATAGGGGAGCGCTCCGCCTCAAAACCTTTGTTTCAGAGCTCTCTTCAGGTGTTAAGAGTTATTTGACTTCAGTAAACCAATTCTCCTTCTTCAAATCAAGCATATGAGATGTTCTAAGTGTCTCCTTAGTGTCGTCGACATGGAAGTATGTTCGAACATCATTTACGACACTTGCGACCAACTTGCGACACTTGCGAAAGTTGTAAGGAAGATGTGACACTTACGACGATTGAGAGGAACATGCGACACTTATCCAGCTGAGTAATTTTGACGTGTAAGACTTTCTTATAGCCGAGAGACTTGAGATATCAAAAAGGTGACATACATAGATACTCGCGTTAAATTTCTCTCGAAACAGGTAATAAACTAATAGTCTACTTGGCTGGAAATATAAACAAATTACGAGGTATGAACTTCTATCTTGTAAACTTAAGTTAAAATTTTCTAGGAGATGTTGATGAGTAAGACATAAATCTTTTGTTTACTAATATCATCACCAAATATTTAATCAGAGAAATGAAAGATACTTTTAATTGTTTAAAATTTTTCTCTGAACCAAATATATATATATATATATATATATATATATATAAAGACTTTAAAGAAAAGTTTCAAGGGTCGAGTAAGAAGCTTGTTTAAAAATGATTGTACCTACAGCAGAACATCTGAAACTTCTTTCTGTTCCCCTGTTCATTTTCAAGCTATATCTTCACGTGATTCTTGATATCATCCCATGAGCTTCACAGAGGAAAAAGGTCTCACCTTAATTTTGGAAACTCATAAACAAATCTTCAAAACGAGAATAGGTAAAGATTCTATAATTCCTCTAACTTTAACTAAATTGGAAGTATGTCTAGGTTAATCCTAACAATATTAGTCCTTCTAATAGGATTAAACTGATTAGTTTAGCTCAAGGAAAGTCCCTAAAAAAAAAATAAGAACTCCCCTTGAGAACTTCCCTAAAGGAGAAGATGTTTTGAAGGTCAGGGAAGGATTAGTCCAGAGCAAACAAAGTGAGTTGACAGACCTCTATTGTAAAATTATAAACAGATATATTCCTGGGTATATTGCATACCGATTGATTGCCCTCACTTCATGTTTTAAAACAAGACATATGGTGAAAGGAAATTCATAAAATGATTGCTCCCATCTAGTCCAAAAGAGATTATGAAAGGAAATTCATTAAGTGATTGCCCTCATCTCAACATTTAAATTCTAAATTACTAATTGAAGTGGTCAAAGAAAATTCAATGTGGGAAATCTGATAACTTCACCGGGGTACTGAACAAGCTCGCTGGCAGTGAAGCAATGTCTACAATATCTGCTAGGCTGTTATACATGAGTTATAAGGTGCTCTGGTAACTAGTTATTTTTTACTAGATCTACATTCTAAGCTAGATAGCGACTCCCTAACTTAAAATATTGAAATTACTTTACCTTGATGCGAACAAAATCAAATAAACCCTGGTAGAACGATTAAGGTTGTTTTGATTATCTTATACAAATCTGAAGTCATTTTTAGGAAAGGAAAGCCATTGATAAGCCTAACTTGAGAATTAGAGAATGATTAAGTTTTCGAAGTTTTCAAAGATAAAGATGAAATTCTAAAATCCTTCTTTGTGTCTTCTTCAGATGTGTTTCACAAAAATGCAATAATGACTCCATTTACCCAATAAAGACACTTGGTATGTCGTTCTTCTCGTCCCGCAGGGAGACGAGATCCCTAGATGGAGCCTATGTTGAAACATACATATTATTCCAAACTTTAGACTAAAATAAGTTTCATTTTTGTTTAAATAAAAACCAAAAAAATGCACTTGGATAATCATCGTTGAATGAAGCCTTCTGATTAATCCAATATTCTAAAATTCTTAAGAGATTATGGAGCCACCTATTTATTAATGAATCAGTTTATATAAAGGTTTTCTTTTGAAATTTCAGGAGTCGGAGTTTCGCGAAGTACGAAGGTTCAACATTGAGCATCTTTGAAGCCCCGATTCCCGAATTCACGAAAGTATTAAATGTTAAGCCGGGTTAATTAAATATTAAGAAAGATTAACGATAAGTAAATATCATCGCAACTTCGTGATTCAGGATCTCTTAAATATAAAATCTTTTGAAGTCCTAATACCCGAAACCCCGTCATTCTAAAACTAATCGCGGTTAATTAGAAGAGTTAAAAATGATTATACTTAATTAAACCTATCGCGACTTCGCATTTCTTAAGTCTTGTTTTAAACTGTTATAAAGATCCCCGAGATCTGAAACGTCGAAACTTGATTAAATGATAAGTATGATTAATTAATGTACTAAATGAGGATTATACTCTAATTAATCTATTTCTTAATAATAACTCGGATACATTCAAATTCTGCGCTTTTCCCGAGGTATCGACCATTAATGACATTAATATCTGATTTAGGGAAATGATTCCAAATAAGATCCAATTTTAACGCCCAAATATTTTTTATTAAATAAATTAAATGCGTTGTCAGTGAAGGTATATGCATGGTTTATGCGTTTAAGGTAAAAAGATTTTTTAGTTCTGAATTACATTCTTGTTTTCATAGAGCTGGCTTAGTGAAATAACTAGTTTTCTACATTCTCATTCTCTCTAATAGGTAATAGAACTATGAAATTTGATATCATGGCTCCACGGAAAGCGCCTAAAGAAACTGGCAAAAGTTATGGCCAAAACACATATGTTATTTCTGATACTTTTCCTAGAAGTATAAGAACAGTTAAAACCTTGACGCATGTGTTCCACACCATACAATACGAAGTGGTAAACTACCCTGATGATTCAAGCGACAACGAAAAGGATAACTTACCTACCAAATATAAGATTATCGCTCAAGCAGAGCTGCATAAGGTAGCAACAAGGCTGAGGCTTTTACCTTACACTGACATGATTGGATGAGCACTAGATCATGTAGATATCCCAACTAGAACTATATTTGACTCTCAAAAGGTAGTTGTTGGGTCATTTCGACCGGAACATATACAGGTGATGTATAAATTGTCCGCAACATCAAACTTCCTTTATAATGCCAATTTTATAGTGAATTTTAATAAGAAGGAGTGTGATCAATATAGAAAGAGTCTTTCCGATTTGATCAAGGATTGGTGTTCACGCCCCGAAAAGTTCAGAGCCGATTCTAACGACATATATTCAATCTCATCTCTAGAACCACAGTTCATGTATATAGCCATGATGATATGTAGACTCTATGGAAAAGAGAACACAAACCATTTATTTTTACCATGGGTACCCATTATACACACAATGGCGGAAGGTTATTCTTTCGACTGGGCCAAGATATTGTCGGATAGTCTGGCCAGTGAAATTACAGAATACCAAACAAAGAAATCCAAAGGGAAACCAACTTCATTCTTCGTGTCAGCTTATATTATGGACGCCATCTGTTTCATGACGCCTTTCCCGCTGATGAGCTGGATTTGGACTCTAGATAGTGAAGAACCAATTCATGTTTATCATTCAAAACTTTGGGAAGATAATTCAAAGGATTCCTTTTATGAAATCTGTAATTGGGTAGCGGTGCCGATGCATACTGCTATTTTTGGTCACTCACCTCCTAGAATTTCATACGCAATTGCGGCTAACCTAGAGAAGGTGGCAGACTGGTACATCGAGGAATACTTCTCTTATATCAAAGTTTTCGGTTGTGCAGTTCCCCCCTATGATCTACTGAAATTTCTACCAGACCGACTAGTGTGCTGCGAGGTCGTACGACAAACTGTACTCGGCAGGATCAGCAAAGAACTTAAAGCAGTGAAGAAAAATGTATGGCCATATTTTCCCTTACAGATTGGTGCATTTTCTTTGTTAGATTTCAACCATTCCAGAGTGGAGGCTGCAGCCTTAGAAGAGATAAAAATGGTTTTCATTTAATTCAAGAAACATAACCCCCAAAAGGTCATGGGTAATCGTATGGCCAGTTGTAATCTAAAAAAATATGAACATGAGGAATCCCCTCAGAATGAAATGTTCAGAGGGGTAAGATCTTACCAAGAAGTTCTAAGCCAAGTTCGAGCTCTACCACCTGGTGAAGTGGTTGAGTTTTACAATTTCCAAAAACACCGAAGAAGTAGTCTTCTAAAAGTATTACAAGGGGAAAACCTAATGCCTCCTGCTACACAGCAAACAAAAACCCAGAACCCAGAAGTCGGGAGCTCTAGAAAAGAAGAAGCCCCAGAAAACCCAGATAGTTCTAAGATCTCACTCAGAAAAAGGATATCCTAGCAATAGATGTATCTGATGACCAGTCCAAAGATCAATCAAAAACATTAAAAAAGCAAGGAGAAGATAAGCCATTGTCTTCACCTGATAAATCAACTATAGATGGAGTCGGAAAACAGTTATCCACAGAAATCGACAGCCCCATTGAGGCTATCACGCCATTATATTTCACCAGAGGAAACCCTAATGCAGAGGTAATATTCATAGGGGATCTCATGCCTATCCCAATTGAAGAAATACCTCCTACCGATTTCTTTTTCAGTAAGAAAAGGAAGGTTGTGGTAAATAAAGAAATGCACCAGAAAGAGGGTGCAATGGTCAAAAAGCACAGAGTATTATTAGATGGACAAATTTTGGAAGATGAAGACTTTGCTACAAAGGTAGCAGGCTCTTTGGGAGATTTTGCAACATCTAACCTATTCTTAGTTGATAATATAAAAGAAAGGTTGAAGCAGAGAAATCAGATGATAAATCAGTTGCGAGATCAAATAAGGAATACAGAGAAGAAGATCAGAGGTGAGGTCAATAAAGGACTTGAAAAGGCTAGAGCTGTTGATAGACAATAAATCTAACTACTCAAGTCCAGTCTTGTCCAACAAGATGAGTTGGTTAAACAATTACAAAACAAGGTAAGTTCCACTGAGAAAATGGTTATGGATATAACAGTGTTCCAAGCTCAAGCATCAGAAGTGCTAAAGAAACTGGAAATAGAACAACAAAGACTTTTGGCTAAGGTAGAGATCATCTAAAATCATTTTCATGAAGTAAATAAATCATTAGATAATATCAGTTTCAAAGAAGGAGAGGCTACTGCAGCCCGGACCACCTTTCAAAAAGTGGTCGTGTCATTGGCTAGAGAGTAAAAGAATGGCCAAAAAAATAAAAGAGGATTGTGAAGGGGTTTTTTGATTTGTTGAATAAAGAATCACTAGGCATTGGAAAGGATGATTGTTCTGAGATACTAGGACAAATCAACATTGTAAAACATCAACTTGACATCAAAGAGAGCTTAAAGGAAGCTTAGATTGAAATTTCATAGCTAAAGCAGGTTGACATCGCTCAAATAGATAGATGGTTGGTAAAGCCAAATTTACAGTTACAGTCAATGATTTCTGAAGATAAAAACATAGAAGATAGGTTGCCACAATTACAAAAGAAGTTGTATCTTTTTGAGGTAAAAGATGTGACAGAACCTTCTAGACTATTAGTACAATTTCTAAGCAGGTGCGTCAAATGTCTCGAGCAAGGTGAAGGAAGTACTTCAAATAATCAATAAAGTAACATATGTATACATGTTCTATTGGTATGAGAAAGAAATAGAAAAGAACCAAGTCTAACGGTTCAAGTTTTCATTTTGTAACCGTTATTAGCTAGGAATAACAAGTTTTCATTTTGTAAACGTTATTATCTAGGAATAACGAGAATTCCAACCGCCTAGGGTTGAGAACCTCTTGTATAAATATATTTTCAAAAGACTAAAAGAAGGATGGTTTTTTGTTGATTGTAATAGAGAAATATATCCTTTTCGAGAATTAATACAAGTATAGACCAGAGACTCCATATTTCGTCACTCTTGAGTTATGTGTTCTTTTGTTCCTTCATATTCATACATCTTTAATGAATGCTTAATCACAACTTAGTACAACTTCTACTGTGGTTATATGTTTCATTTAGTTATCTGATTGCTTACAGATTTTCCTCTGTGTTTGCTATTAGAAAATATAAGACCTGAGAGTTTGTTAGATTTCTACATTTTATGCTTCATTAAAGGTTTCTCATCTATTTTCTTCTTCTGTAGCAGAGTGATATTCTTCTGTGATTGACGCCTTGCTTCGTTTAACAACTTTATGTTTTTCTCTCATCACATTCATTATTTTCAAATTTAACTCAAATACGAAAGACGACCTCTGAGTTGTTATACCATTAATTCAATTTTAGGAACTTTTCTCATATAATTTAAAGTAGAAAATGGAAATACTAAAAAACAACAGATCCTTTGATTATTTCTTTTCTTTATGACTGTACCTGTTGCAAGGCAGCCCAATATTGAGCCCAGTCTTAATGATCAGACCATCATTGCTTTAACCTTGTTTAATACCATCCTAGAGACTGCTAATACCCGGGTTGAGCTTGAACACTCATGGGCAGTGATTGAACATGACATAAGTGTCAGCGAACGTTGGGAAGCTAGGCAAAGGCAACTTCGAAATCTGCCATAGCTTCATTTTCTTAAAAGTATTGATCTTCTTGTCAACACTAAAACCTTATTTATTTTTAGATGCCTTGACATTATACTTTGAAGCCTTAAGTATAAACTCAGGAACAACAGGGACGAAGGGTGGTGGCAAGGGGACGAAATGCTCAGGTGAGTTCATTGGGTGGGTCGTGGTTGGTTATGAGGAAGAGGTTAAATCCTGGAATGGGCCAGGAGAAAAGCCCAAAGAATTTACATGGATATCAAACTACCCCACACCACAATCCCAAGGTGAGGACAAAGGTGGAATGCAACTCTAGCCCATAGAGGACTAGACGGAGGAGGAAGGCGAGGAGTTGGATGACGGAGAAAGAATAGGCGGGGGTCGAATGGCCATACTTTCTTTGTTCTGATACCAGACAAGGCCTGATTTTGGATTCCCATGAAGTCGAGGCATGGCCAACAAGAATAAAGAGGAAGGTGGTGCAACATGGGATGGCAAGGCAAAGAGAAAGAAAGAAGGAGTAGAGAGCAACCATACAAGCCACCAGAGGGAGGTGAAGGCTAGAGAGGGATGCAAACTAGATGTTTGCTCGGCAGGAAGTGAGGAGGAATGTTGGTCAAGACGAGGAGCGACAACATAATAATAAAACCAGAGTGAATATTAACACACGCATATAGGTGACGGCCAGAGACGTTCCTCCATCGTTCGGACGAAGATACAGGGGAGGGCTCATTGGAGCATTTAGTTGAGGGCTCGTAGAAATGAATGTTGCCTTCACTCATCGAGGGAATAAAGAGGAGGGGGTATGCATGTGCCAGTCACGTGGACGGTGCAGAGTTGGAAGGTGCCACCCTCTCCAATGGACCCGTGTGACCTATTGACACCCCATCTAGGGGGATATCTTTGTTGAGAGCCCGAGCGATGCAGTCTTGGAGGATAGGATGGTTTTTTTGGGTGGAGGACGTGCAATGAAGATCCGGTCAATCTAGAGTCACTCCTATATTGGATAAATTGTCAGCTATATGATTTTCTTTCCTTCAAATATGTGAGGGGATGAGAGATAATTTAGGTTGAATAAGACTTGCAATGTCATTGAGTCCAGTGGTGAGTTGCCAGCAGGGGGGGATTTTGTCTGGGTCCACTCCATTGAGAATTTTTGTGAAGAGGCTGAGAATTATTTGGGAGTCCCCCTTGAAAACCAATTGATGGTAACCATAATATTGAGTGATATACAGACCTTTTATAAGACCCCAGAGCTCTGTCGTGTTATTAGAATTATGTCCAATGTTGTCTACTGAGATGAGCATGATGTTCCCTCGGTTGTTGCGGAGAACCATGCCAAATCCAACCACGCCTGGATTGTCTTTGGAGGCTCCATCAAATTTTAACTTGATAAATCCTAGAGGTGGAGGAGACCAATGAGAAGGGATTTTCATGGTCTGGGATCTCTGGAGGTTCTTGGAAGGAGATGGATTGAAGTTGAAGTTCCAGTTGTCCAAGATGCGTTGTTCATCAGGAGGACATATCAAGTCCTTGTCTTTCCAAGGCTGCAGGTGGATGGTTTCTCTGATGTTGTCATGGATTTGATTCCAAATTATCCACCAATATAGATGAGTGGAATGGAATATGCACTTGTTTCAATCTTTCCATAGTTTCCAGAGGATAAACCCAAGGATTAGCTGCCATATGCGGTTAAGGATGGGAGAGTGAAAAGCCAATTCTCTCCATCCTTCGATGGTTTCCTTGAGGCCTTCTCGGTTGTGATTCGATACATGCATGATTGTGGCACATTGGTCCCAAAATTGAGAACTGTAGGAGCAAAGGTTGAGCAAGTTATTTTAAGTTTCAGAATCTCCAAGGTAAAGTGGGCAAATGGAAGGCTCTACAAAGCATATTTTCATTAGATTATCCCAGGTAAGGATACTTTTGTTTGCTACAAGCCAAAGGAAAGTGTTGATTTTGGGCCAATGCTTAGCCAGCTAGATTTTAATCCAAA
Organism: Picea sitchensis; assembly: GCA_010110895.2. NCBI lineage: Eukaryota > Viridiplantae > Streptophyta > Pinopsida > Pinales > Pinaceae > Picea > Picea sitchensis. The sequence goes on from SNQJ01S0000941.1 coordinate 54,620, forward strand.
CCTTCTCTTGGGGGATAAGGTGGAAAGTTTATTTGATACTATAGGCTTCTTGAATAGTAAAGGTTCCCCATGAGGAATGCCCCCATATTAAAATGTCGTCTCCCTCAAGAATTTGATTTTTTCTCGAAGTGGTAAAATCGTGCCAAGGTTGGAGATCCACGTGCTCTGGAATGTGGAGTTCCATTCGAGAGGATTTCCAGCGATGTTAGGTGGCTCCAGGGAGTTCACTTGCCAGTAATCGGCTACTGTGACCAGACCCGCCTGAGAGGTGGGTGCAAGGAAGTTATCGACGAGAGTATCATGCACCATAGCATACCATTGTTGCCAAGAGTCGATCCAAAAGGAAGTTGTTCTTCCATTCTACGCTTCCTCGAAGGCATGATCGACAATCAAGGAGTGACTTTTCTTAGCAACATTCCAAATCAAGGAGCCCAGAGTGTTTTCATCCCATCTGATTAGATACTTTTCTGTGATGTTGGGCATGTATTTCTTTCTCCAAATTTGGTCCCAGAGATCATGGGGGAACCTGAGCTACCTCCACCAAATTTTATCACTGAGAAATTTGTTTAGAGTAGTTGGGTCCCGCAGTCTGAGGCCTCCCTTTAGTTTTGGTTTACAAATATTTTCCCAGCTGATCAGAGCTGATTTTTGTCCTGGCTTTTCCCCCTACCAAAGAAAGTTCCTTTGCAAAGTTTTAATGGAAGTTAAAATGAATCCGGGTGTATCCAAGGCCGAGAAAGAGTATATGGGCAAGGTTGTAAGGAAAAATTTAAGGAGGATGAGGTGACTAGGAAGGTTAAGCGAACCAAAACTCCAAGAGGAAAGTCTTTTAGACAGGGAATAAAGAAGTCCTTCCCAAGAGCTGTTTCGAAGAGATTTGTCTATAAGAGGAATTCCAAGGCATTTGGATGAAAGGGAGCTACGTGTGAAGCCCAGGATATCGATAATGTGAATTTGGACATGGAGCGGAGTGTTAAAAAAATATATATGAGATTTGTCTCGATTGATGTCCATTCCCGAGGCATCACAGAAGGTTTGAAGGATATGGAGGATCTGATGTGATTATCAAACCATTAGGGAACCCAACATTAAGGTATCATCAACAATCTGGTTGTGGGAGACTAGAGGATCAATGCCATGTAGGGGTATCCTGACTAAAGATCTGTCAGCAATGGACACTTTGATGAAGCGGCTTAGACCTTCCGCCGTGATGATGAAAATGAAGGGGGACAGGGGATCCCCTTGTCATATGCCACAAGTGGGAGAGAAGGGGCGGGAGGGAATGCCATTGATTATGATAGAGAAGAAAGAAAAGGAGGTGAGGTTAAGGATCCAATCTACCCAGGTAGACGAAAAACCAAAAGGAAGAAGAACAGATTTCATGTAAGCCCAACTTATCTTGTAAAAATCTTTAGAGAGATCTAACTTTAATAACATACCTGGAGTACCAGTACTTTGAAGAGAGTGGATAACTTCATGAGTGAGGATAATGCTATCAAGAATTTTCCTACCTTCAATATATCCCGACTGCTTGGGAGAAATGATGAAGGGAAGCAAGGATTTAAGACATTAGGGAATCACCTTCGTTAAAATATTATAGATTACATTGTAGAGATAAATTGGAATGAACTATTTAGGGTGAGTAACGCGCTCTTATTTTTGGATAAGGGTAAGGAAGGTTGCATTGAGTGCAGGGAGAACCTGACCAGAAATTCAAGAGTCCTCAATGATTTCCCATACTTCCTCTCGAATCATGGGCCAACAATGGTAAATAAAATACACTGTGAAGCCATCTGTACCAAGATTTTTCCCTCATGGAGTGTCTTGAAGCACCAAGTCTACTTCTTCAATCATGATTGGCCTCAACAAGGCTTCATTATGTTCTTGAGTTATGTTGACTAGAATGTGCTGAGCGATTTTTTCAATGGTTGGAGATCGGTCGCCTGGGGGTTCAGACAATATATGTTGATAAAAGGACACCAGTTCCTACTCAAGGTGTTCGTGAGTTTGGATCAATTCACCTTGCTCCGTGACAAGGTGTGAGATGCGGTTGATATGTCAACACTAGATCATCGATATGTGGAAGAACTTGGTGTTTCGTTCCCCCTCTTGAAGCCATCGTATTCTGGATTTTTGCCTCCACATGGTCTCCTCTTGCGAATGCCTTGCATCTAACTTTTGTTTGATTAATGCTTCTTTCTCTTTGATTTTCTCTGTGAGGCCTTGATTCCTGATTTGGATCTGAAGGAGCCTCATTTGGTCATTCAATTTCCTTTGGGCTTCAAAAACATTTCCAAAGTTCTTTTCGTTCTATAGCTTGAGGTGTTGCTTAAAGTTTTTTAGTCTTTGTTGAAATCGATACATTTTGGAACCATGAGGGATGGCCTCTTCCTTCCACCAGATGGGGGACATGGTTTGGAATTCCAGATGATTGATCCAAAAACGCTCTAATCTGAAAGGCTTGCGACCTGGAGAGCCAGGGATATCCAACCAGATATGAATGGGCCAATGGTCAAACCCGGGGGTGTCTAGGATACTAGATTTTAGTGAGAGTCTGTCCATCAATAGGGAGTCTGATATTAGGAAGCAGTCTAGATGGCACGTGACCCGTTGGGACCCTGAGCGCTAGTTCAACTAGGTAAAGAGGTTGTTTTTGGTTTCAAGGTCAATGAGACAAAGCTTATCGATTAAGGATTGAAAGTGCCCTCTTTTTGCCTCAAGTCTACGAATCCCTCCTCTTTTCTCTTCTATATTGGAGATCATATTGAAATCCCTGCCGAGTATCCATCTACGATCGTTGGTGAGGGTGGAAATCCAATCCAAATTATGAATGAAGGTTATCTTTTCCTTATAAGTAGCGAGGTCATAGACATTTGTAATGAAGCATATCCTATTGGAGCCAATGAGCCTGTATTTTGTCAAGATTGTCCATCTGGTAGTGAAGAAGTTCTCCATGAGCACAAACCTTGGGTTCCATAGGATGGCCAAACCATCGGCCATGCCTATTTCATCAATGCTCATCATTTTCCCTTGCTTCCAACAACAAGAAAGAATTTGATATGTTTCTTCACCTGCACATTTCGTTTCGTGTAGAAACAGGATGTCAGGTTGTTCTATTATGATACAATCTCGTAGAAGACTTTTCTTGCTACGAACGTTGAGTCCCCAGATATTCCAAGAGATGAGATCCATGATGAGGATGGGGAGGGGAGAGGGGGAAAGCTGTCAGAGATAAGGTGTATCTGAACTGAGTTTACCATGAAATGACCAATCTCCTATATGAGCTTCTGGGTGGATTTTCGACCTCTTTTCTTTTCCTCCTTCTGAGGCTTTTGTTTCTCTTACGGTTGATTTCACTGGATGCCCAAGCCTGAACAGGATATAGCCATAGAACCCACTAAGGATTTGAGGAAAACCTTATGAACTTTGTGTAGTTGATCTGGAGGGATGGTGTATAGTTGTTGTTTGCGATAAGCTTGTTCTATATGTACCAACTCCATTCCTGCGAGATCATGTTCATCTAGGTCCATTTCAACGTCTCCTTCTTCAAGGTCAGATGCTTCACCATCCATAATGTGGGAAGGGGATATGGGATGGATCTACTCCAAGACAGGGGTGTTCGTCATTTTTCCCTTTGTAATGACTTGGATTGTAGCTTCATTAGGAGGGATCTGCAGTTCATCCATGTCCTCTAGAATTTGTTTAGGGACGTCGAAAAAGTTGCTTGAGGGCAGTTCCTTAGTTGAATTTGTCACTGTTTTCCTAGTTACTTGACCACGTCTTCTAGCTAAATGAATGAATCTATCTTTTGATTTTACTTGCTTCAGGGTTTTCGATCTTGCTTGATGTGTTAAGAGGACAATCTCTGAAAATATGTCCATGTTCGTGACATTTTCTATAGAAAAAAGGTATGTGCTCATAATCATTAGTTTGAGACCAGGCCTCATCATGATATTCAAGGGAAATGGAGCATAGGAGGGGCTTTGAAATATTAAGATAAACGCAAATGCGAGCATATGAGGTGTACCTTCTCTGCTTAGTTGCCTCTAAGTATTTAACATAGACCCCGATGGTATTTCCAATGCCACCCATGATCTCTTCTAACAAGAACTCCTGTAGAAAGGAATATAAACGGATCCAGACCGGCGCATGAGCAAAGTCTTCTATTTTAGGGTTTAACTTCTCCATCCAGAAGCACGGAAAGAGGTCGGTTGAGTTGAAGAAATATGGTCCCCCATCAAAGATGTGGTTTCGATCTTCCAGGTTGTGAAAGATGATGGTAAAGAAACCCTTGGATGCTAATTATAGGTCATAATGTCCTTTGGGTTTCCACCATTAGTGTATCCATTTGACGAGCTCGTGTTTGGATGGCCATAGGCCTAAGCATTTGCCTACTAGAGAATAATCCCTCATGTATTTTTTATGTTCTTTGATTCTGGGTGTGATGATCACATATTTTGGTGCTAGTGGTGCCTGAGGAATGCATTTCCCGAGTTTCCAAGGATGCATCGTCTTTGCCTAAGTTGGTCCTATATCAATCTTCATTTATTTGCCTTTAGTTGTGGCTTCAAAGAAAAACTGAGAGCGAATATCAGGGGGTGGTCCAAAGGATGACCAACGAAATCCATCGCTTAAGTTTTCATGTGCCACAACTTGGCTGTATGAGGCACCTCGTGGCCCCCCTTCGTTTGGAATCATGGTTTGCCCCGCCCGGGGCGAATGAGTGCAACAAAGAGCCAAGCAGAATTCCTAGTCGTTAAAAATAAAATATACTGTTATAATAAACTTACATTTCATTCCCGTTCTTATCTATATATGTTTGAATCTTAAAGAGAAAATCAGATTTTTCAGCTTATTATACTCGGGTTTCTAAATATTTTTTCCATTTAGTCAATGAAATGGATTTTTTCTATGATCTTGGAATTCATATATGGTTACTTCTCTCATGGTATTTGTTTCTAACTACTAGATTCATTCTTCAGAATGCCCTACACGTTTTCATTATGAAATCTATGGTTTTCCAACACTATCATCCTCTTGGATGCCTCAAATATACTTTTCTTCTTTACAATCTTTTGAATCTTTCACTTGCAAATCTATGTGTTGTAGTTAGGTATAAAGGTTCCCAATGGGAAATCCTTCCACGCATTTTTTGTTTTTTTGTTTTTTTTTCATATAACCATGCATAGGAAACCCCCGGAGACTCCACTGTCATCGATGGGTGGTAAGCAAGATAAACCATCGGCCCTATTTATGGAGCCTAACCCTAAGGGGATTAAGATATTTAAACCCATGAGTTCCCCTACTTCAAGGTGAGAGATCTCACATATGGCTTATGGCCACTTGAGCTATCCCTTAAACCGTTAAAAATTGAAGTACATGTGGTGGGGATTTAATCCACTTAAGTGTACATGATTCATGAGATCATTTAATATAATCTCTCTAGGTGCAACCACAAATTTTAACTGCTACCTCAAGGTGATCCCATGGATCCAAGAATATCCCTCATAGGAATTGAAACTTGCCCACTAGTGAAAAACTCCTTGCTCCTCACCAAGGGATCCAACCCCTTTGGGAATTTTAGTTTGAAGGACATGGGTGTGGGATTTGATCCATTTATGTACGCATGGGTCATGAGATCATTTAATATAATCTCTTTGGGCACAACCACATGTTCAACCACTACCTTAAGGTTACCCTATGGCTCTAAGAAAATCCCTCATGGGAATTGAATCTTTCCCACGAGCAAAAAACACCTCGCTCCTCACCAATGGATTTAAATCATTAGGGAACTAAGTGTTTTTTTCCTTCGTCACTTGCCAATTTGTTATTCATTCTTTCTTGGTTCCTATTTTCAAACCAATACATCAAATAACTACATTTTTTTAACTTTTTAAACTTCATTGTAACTTTAGAATATGTGAGCTTAATTGAAATCCATCATGCAAATTCACAACATAGAGAAAAGTTGTTGTTGAGGTCACAATGGGAAAAAACATTTCTAATAAATGAGGGTTACAATTTTTGGTCCAAGAGCCAACTTAGGGCCTAGAACATGGAGGTTTTTACCTCCATTGGATGCTCGAAATAGATCCCATCAAGGGAACATCTCAAGGAACAACATCCCAAATGGTTTAATTGTCAAGTAAGACTTCTCCCCTAGAAAAATGACAAATAAATAAACCAACTTGTGTTTTAGGTGAAGAAGGACCAACTAATGCCAAGAATTTTTATATCTCTTGGCAACTCCATTTTTGGGGACTCCACATTCATTGAACCTGGTTTTCTTGAAGATGAATTATGACATTTTTTCTTTGCTCAAGCTGTTAGATCCATTTGAAGAATGGTGTAATGAGACAATTGCTCTAATCCATTTTCTCCAAGAAGGGATCAAGGAGGTTGAAATAAATCAACAATGTGAAGGGATCAAGAGACATATCTTATTCCTCAAGAAAGAGCCTGAAGAAATTAAACAAAATCAAAATGTTGTTGGAGCCTTTTGTCTTCCTGAAGAAAATAATGCTTTGGAAAGGGGTTTTGTAGGTTATCAAGAATGCTTCTTTATTGAACCTTATCATAAAGAAGAATTAATAATTGCACAAGAATCTCAACAAAGAGGAGATGTGGATTGTTATAAAGACCACGAGGATGCCCTCTTTGAATTTTCCCCATGGTACTTAAAAACCATCTCTGAGAATATGATGACTAGAATCCAGAGTAGATATGAGTTAACAACTATGCATGGCATAGTTGAATAAGGAGAACACACTTCTCTAGGTGTCACTTCTTCTCCTACTTCTCCATGATGAAGGTGTTGATGCACAAGGAAAAATTCTACAAGAAGAAATGCACAATGAATAGATTGATGCTTAGGTATAATCTCATGACATTGCAACACCCTAGACTTCTTCTTTTGAAAGAATCTAGTATGTAAGGCTGATTTCAAATTTGAGAATAGTAATGTTTATTTCCTCTCTTCCACTTCACAATTTATCAAGCCTTTAGAAGGATTGGGTAAATATAGAAATAAAGAGAAAATATAGCATGATGTTTCAAAATCTATTGTTGATATCCCTTCAAAATGCATGAAAAAAATTTAATGACATAAATATGGATTATGTTGAAGATGAAACGAGACAAAAACAAAAATATAGCAGAGAACACAAAAATACAGTGAAACCCAACTTCTATTAATGGATAAGATAGAAAAACAATGTAGAACACAAATTGGCAGAATGGGGTAGCTTATCTCTGAAAAGAAAGAGATGTTGTTTATGCTTAATTCGCAAAAAGATTTACATCACACTCCATTGCATGCTTAAAGGGCCTCCTTCACCTCAATTATATATGAAAGAGTGAGAGGAGAACAATTCCCATTATGCATGTGGGATAAATTGGACTAAGTTTATAAAATGCCATAAGCATGTAAAACACTAGGACTTTCTAAGTGGTCACCCATCCCAGTACTACTCTAGCCTGAGCACGATTAACTGCAAAGTTCTAATGGAATCCGGTACATTAATGCTATGTTGCAGGAATGTACATAAAAACGCTTGGAAATTATTACATGATGTCTGTAATTAACAAATGAAGATGACATAACATTCCATTCCCCATCATAAGGGTGAATTTCATGGTTTATCAAAACCATAGGCTCAAAATGTTGATTCAGTGGAAAAGGTGGATAGCCACTGAGATCCACCTGGATCATTCCTCCCCCCTTAGGAAGCAATGGTCCCCATTGTGTCAAGTTCCCTCGGGATATCTGGAAAATTATGTTGAATCTAAACCTTGGTGAGCCACTTGTATTGTTGAAGTAGATGTCCTACTTGTACTTTTCACGTGGAAGGATATCATGAACCTATTGGAGGTGTTGGATCCATTCAATAGATCTAGTTGTATGATCTACCTTGGTTTGAGTGTGGGAGGACTCTGTCGATGAAGATGCAACAAGAAGAGCCATGTCAATGGGGGATACTGGTGGGAACCCCAAGCACACTTGAAAATTTCTGTGGTCAATAGAGATATGTTGAACATATGGAAGAATCTCCTTTTGTTCGTGCTCCTCTACAATCTTGTCAACCTACTTATGTTGGATAGAAAAGTCTTGGTTTGAGGCTATAGTGGTCGCAATGTCCTTATGTTCACCTTCTGACTGGATCATGAAGAGGATAAAATTTGTTGTATGAGATATTACTTTGCGGCATTGTTTTTCCAAGATAGTAGTAGGAACTACCTCTGGTACCCTGTAGAGCTGACCTCCTACACTAACAATGACATTGTGAGGCCGAGACTCATAGATAACATGTTGTTTCCACATATATGGTTGTCCTAAAAGAACATCATAGAATTCAAGTGGGGAAACATCACACATTACCTCATCCTTGAAGGGCTTGATGCCATAGGACAGGTGGCATTGTTGTTTGACACGGATGTTTTTTCCTTTACTCAACCATCCGATGGTGTATGGTTGGGGGTGTGGCATATTTTGCAGCTTCAATCTCTTGGAAACCTTGGATGATATTAGGTTATTCTGACTCCCACTGTCAACAATGAAATGACGTGGAGTCCCATTTACCCACATCTATGAGTGCAAGAGGGACTCCCCCTCCTCAAGATCCTTTGGTTCTTTTGGTTGTATTGTTATGGTCGCGATGGTAGCAATGGGTTTTACATCAATGATTTGTTTCCCTTTTTTTTGCTCTTAATCAAATTCTGAGTCAAGTTCTGATTCTTTTTATTTGAGCTCGACCACCAATGACTATCTTGAGCGACATTCATTGGTGTTGTGCCAAGGGATTTTGTGGAACTCATACCACTTTTCGGTGTCTTTATTAAACTTATTGTTACCCTTATTTGCATGCATCTTGGACTGGCTCTCTTGAGGTTGGCCTTCCTTGATGATCTGTCCTTTGTTCTATGTGCTAAGGTTTCCTTTTCCATGATTTTTTTGTGGTGTATTTTCAAACCCAAACTCCTGCTTACTCCACTGCTTGAATTTATGCTTGATTTTGACTACATATCGATAAACAACTCCCAATGAGGAGATGTCCAATAAATCCATCTTTGTTTGGGTGTACATGTGCAGACCACTGCAGTACTGCAAAACCAAGTGTTGCTCAAATTATTTGATACCCAGCTTTGAGCGCAAGTTATGAAAGATGTTATTGTAATCCAACACCATCTGGTCTCTTTTCTAATGCAGAGTCATCCATCTTATGTACTGGTCATCATAGTTTCCAATAGATAAGAACTCCTCTTTTATGGAATATACAAAGGCCTCCCAAGTGTTTTCATTACCGAATGGTATAGATTCATCTGTGGTGTACCTCTCCCAATAACCTTCCCACCAAGATTTGACATGCAGAAGGGCTTTAAGGAGTGCAAACGTGATCTTAAAATTTTGGACAAAGTAATAACCTTCTAGTAGATTCAACCATTTTTCTAAAGCATTTGCATCTTTCTAGCCTTCAAATAAGGGGATATCAAAATTGACTTGTACCTTGAAGGGTGTCACAACTCCGAAATGGTTGCTTGTCGAGGATGCCTCAATCGTCGCCATTAGTATTCTTCGAAGGATTTGAGAAAATTTGTCCATCATCTTGTTCCTATGTCACACAAGGTCTTCCTCAAGAAATGTCTTGAAAGGATCTCCTGCTCTATTATCTCTCTTTTCTTCCACAATGGGAGATCGATTGGGCTGGCGAGAGAGGTTATCCTCAAGTGAAACTAGCTTGACACCCAACTCTCTGTACCCTGACCTCGTCGAGGACCTTCTCTAAGAAATGATAAGGAACAGACTGGTCTGATACCACTGATCCAGATTATGTGAGGATGAAACGAGACAAAAACAGAAATATAGTAGAGAACACAGAAACACAATGAAACCCAACTTCTATTAATAAATAAGATAGAAAAACAATTTAGAACAAAAACTGGCAGAATGGGGTAGCTTATCTCTGAAAAGAAAGAAATGTTGGATAAGTTTCTTTCGCAACAATATTTACATCACAATCCATTGCATGCTTAAAGGGCCTCCTTCACCTCAATTATATATGAGAGAGTGAGAGGAGAAAAATTCCCATGATGCATGCGGGATAAATTGGACTAATTTTATAAAATGGCATAGGCATGTAAAACACTAGGAATTTTCGGGCGGTCACCCATCCCAGTACTACTCTAGCCTAAGCATGCTTAACTATGGAGTTCTAATGGGATCCGATGCATTAACGCTATGTTGTAGGCATGTACATAAAACCACTTGGAAATCATTACATGATGTTTGTAATTAACAAATGAAGATGGAATTACATTCCATTCCCCATAAAAAGGGTGAATACCATGGTTTACCAAAACCATAGGCTCAAAATGTTGATTCAGTGGAAAAGGTGGATGGCCGAGATCCACTCAGATTAGACATAGGCATTGTTGAACAAGAGCATTAAGGACACCTTTGAACCCATGCATTATCATTCCTCTAAGTGTTTAATTTATGGTGATGATGAGCCCATATATGATACTCATCAAGGAGGACTCCACAAATTTGGGGGAAAAAATTCAATGTGCAAACCTCATCAATCCTTGTACTAGTTTTGAATATGAAGATGAGAGTTTAGCCTTGTTCCTCCAAGAAAATAACACACTTGCAATAGTAAAAGAACAACAATTTCAAATTTGAATTTTTAGTAGCATACTACAGATGATGTTATCATTTGTAAGATGAAAAAGTAAGAAGGGGAGGTTTATGGTGAAACTCAAGGAAACAACTTTCTTTTTGTGACAAAAGATGAAAAAGAAACATGGCCCTTCATTGCAAGTGATTACACTTGATTTTTAATACCTCCCAAGAAGTGATAAGCATGCTAATGAAAAATTGGCTAATTAAGGAGTATGTAAGAGCATTGAAAGGTTTTCTTTAGATGAAAATGTGATGAAGAATGGCATGAGGAATTTGGTGAATTGTTGTATTCAAAAGTACAAATATGTGAGGATGGTCTAGTGTATGATGTGTGTTTGAAATTTTTAGAGCTAAAAAGAGGGACATGTATCAGAAGTCAAGAAAGGGAAAAAGAAGCCATCATCATTTACAAAAAACATAATGCTTATGATTTTTGGACTGGCATCAAAGGAAAGGAATAGATGACCATCATCTATGAGAAACAAGTCATGCTTAGGGAAGGAGTAAGGGTTTTTATCCCCGTTGTTTTGTATATGCCATATCCTTATATTCATGTAGAACACATGAAGTCATAGTTGGAATCAATCCTACTTAAGGTATCAAATACTTTCAAACCTTTTGGAGTTGTACTCACAGGGTGTAGATTGGGGTTGTGTTTCCACCCATTCTCACAATGATCCACGACTTTGCTTCCCATGTCAATAAAATGCATTCATGAGGCCTACTCATCGAACAAACTACATGCCCAGTTAAGTTGGTAGTGGCATTTTCCTAGCCATTGTGTTTTTCCCAATTAGCTTAAGTATGTAGGACTTCCTTGTCTCATGTATATTAGATTTTAGTTTCAATTTACCTTGAAGTTTTGTTCATAAGGTCTCTTTTTTTGTTCTTACTTTACCAACTTTCAAAAAATACAGAAAAATCCTATGTTAGCAAAGTATTTTCCATAAAACAAAGGAGTGCATAGATTTTCGGCATGAGAAAGGCCTTATATACCATCATATAGTTGGGCATAGTCAATTTTCACCTAGCATTAGCATGGATGCACATTTTCCTAAAATTGAAAAAAAGTGGCAAAACATCATGGTGAGCATTTTGGTAGGCCTATTTATTCCACCTAAATACCTTCAAGAGGAATTTGAACATGAAATAGGGTTCTCTATATAAAATATTACAAACTTGTAGTATTGGTTGATTTGCATCTAGCAACAATAACCTTGGGTTCCTAGCATGAGATACTATAGACATCCACCTTTAGATCTCACTGGGAGTACTTTTGTAAAACTTGGCATGTGCACTTTAGAACTAGATCAACACACTTAATATCCATTGTTTGACTCCATAGACCAACAAAATAAAGCATTGTTTTGTTTAAATTCGGAAATATGTGGTTCTTATTAGCCTCATAGGGAGGTTATGTCCCCTATTAGGAGCCACATGTTGTCACCAAAAAATTATTACTCACAATAACTTGGTTTTGTCCCATGGGGCCCACTTTGGGTTGTGTATATATGAAAAGGCATATTTGAACTATTGAAGGGGATTTAATTTGTCTATTGGGATTGATAAAAATCATGGTGTTGATGGAATCCAATCCCAAGCTCAGGAAGTGTGAAAACGTTGTTATTAAAAATCCCATCAAAATTCCTAAGTTCTCATTTTATGAAAAAATAAATACCAAGGAAGTAGTGAAAGAGGTCTTACACTTACTCACTTTCCATCCATGCAATATGAGAAGGAAGGTTTTAAGGGGGTTGAAGGGAAGTTAGGGTTGTTTTGGGTTGTTTGCTAGTCTTGGGAATATGCTATGAGAGAGAGGAGGAAGAATTATACCAGATAGTAGGAGAGCAATGATGATATCATAGTTGTTTCAAGGGGGAGAACAAGAGTTGTAAAGGCAATCCTTGTGCAGTTACAAAATACCCAAATGGAGAAATTGCATATAATTTTGATTCTAAGTTTATTATGCACATAATATGACGTAATCAAATTCAAGCTTCATATACCAAAAGTGTGTTGTGATTAGCACTAGAAATCCAAGAAAGATAGTTTAAATGGTGGAGTAGGCCATTTACATGAAAATTTTAACTATTTTTTCCTCTCATAGTGGGTCACTATTTCAAATTATGTTTCAAATTATTGAATATCATGGTAAACACAACCTACTAACCATTCAATCATGGACAAAGGTGGAACATATATGTAAGAAAAATTTTGTTACAATTTTTCTAACCGGGTAGATTTCTCTTCAACCATAGCATCACTTAATGAAACATCAAAAGAAAAAACTAAGTTTGAGGATAAGGATGACATGTATTCATTTTCATAGACTAAGATGGTCTACAACTGGATGAAAGTATAACGATAGTTTTTTTGGCCTCCACTTCCTTTGGATTCCAACCACAAAATTTGCCAAGCATAGTCAATTGTTATTGTCCATGGGACTACTCCATGGTTGAAATTTCATGGACTTAACTCACCCATAGCCTCCAAAATTCACAAACGAATTTTCCAATGTTCCTATAGTTTTCAATTTTTTGAATTAAAAGAATATTAATAAACTAGTAAAATCAAAGTAATCTCGAAAAGGAAGTTGTCTAGGATATTGAGCTTGAGGCCTAATCATATGATTATGAATGAAATTTTCAAACCAATCTTCCTAAAAGAGTCACCAAAAATATGTTAACATCCAAAGATGGTTCAATAAACGCTTTGAACACCCTTGTGGGAAAAAAGGGAAAATCAAAATTGAACCAACATTTTTATGACCCATTGGAATTTGTTGAGTGTACTCATTGGTGGACTTATAACTTGAATCCATTCCCAACTAGATTTAAGGGGCACTTAGTTATGTTTTTTAATGTTATCTGTATTGTATTTTTTTATGGAAAGTGGTGTTGGTTTTTGTTTTTCTAGGTTACAAAGCCCAGGGAAAACCCCCAAGTACTTCCCCTCATTTAGAGGATGGTACCTAGGGTAAACCATAGAATATTTAGGGCATGAATATGGTCAACAACAAGGCTCAAATCCATTACACCAATATATTCGTTATCAACTCAACATGTCACTTGCAGGAATTGAACCTTGGTGGGGAGGATAACAACATTCCTCCCAATCACCCAGGCTAAACCCAATTGATAAGCAATGTTGGGGTTTTATGCAACATGTGTACAAAAACGTCTAATTAAGTTGCATGGTAAGTTAATATCAAACGAAAAATGTAAATGAGAACATGTTACCACTATTAATTAACCCAATTAAGCAAATTAAGCAATAAATTAGAGGTAAGATTATTAATTTGACATGTGGATCTGGGAAACAACAATATATTGAGAAATGTGCCAATGGAAAGACCAATAAACTCAGTAGTCACCTAGGAAGGTCATATTTGTAGCATGTGGATTCCAAATATTTTCATGGGAGGGTCCTTTGGTCTACTTAACTATTCAATCTCTCTCTAGAATGTTTACATGTAGGAAATCCCTCTATGGAGGGCAGACACTTGTAATAAATCCAATTAGAAAATTGAAATAAGGAATCAATGAACAAGGGTTCTTGATTTCACTTCAATTAGATTCCAATATCATAATTGAGTATAATTCTAGAATTTTTCCTTTGTAATTGCATGGCCCTACATTGTCTTTGTAACCTTTGAATCGCTCAGCGTACACAACTCTCCTTTTAACTCCAAATTAAATGTTGAGTGGAGTGTACGGAGTTGGGTCTATGGAGATGGGAGGTTCTATATGCACAAACCTGTCACCCCACTATTCAACCCTTGTCTCGGGGCATTAATGTGTCATAGGGAAGCCTTTGTTTTTATTTAAAAAGGGTGTTTCATTGATCCATAAATGAGGAACTTATAGGCCACATGCTTCACAACATATACCTATATGGAAATAAAATAATTGCTCTTATTCTTAGTGTAATTCTACATGAAAATATTCTTAGGTTACTAAGCACACACAAGTATAAGAGGATGTATTAATCTCAAGATCCAGTTTCAAGGATTGTGTTCTCTATTCTCAAAGTTGTTTATTGCTTGTTTTCTTTGCTTTTGGTGACCAAACCTATTCCAACTAAATTTGTCGTCTATGTTTATTGGAAAAGTTTAGGCCCAACACTCTAATAATATCAAGCCAAAATAAACAACATAAACTGTTGTATTAATAAAAGAAACCACTGCACTATGAGTCTGTCAACCAAGCGGAACTCTAGAATACAACATATTAAACCTAGCAATACATACTCCATTCTAAATAAAAAGGGGCATGCTCTATTTCTTGTGTAAATGTGCTTACCCATTGTCATTTTTGTGGCTAATTATAAGAGACCAACAATCAATATGACTAAATTCATAGTTGTAGTAATGCCATGCATAGCCATTTCATTAGTGGCTTAGTAAAGAGCATAGTCCAACCCTGCATTGAGACATCGATATATAAGTTTGGCTCAACATGTTGTAGGTAATGATACATAGTCTGGTTTCCATTTTTCTCAACAGAGATTGATCTATATAGAACATGCAAATGCTTCATCAACACATACCTCTATGGAAATAAAATAATTGTCCCTATTCTCAGTGTAATTCTAAATTGAATATTCTTAGGTTAATAATCACACACAAGTATAAGAGGATGGATTAATCTCAAAATATGGTTTCAAGGTTTTTTTTCTCTATTCTCAAAGTTGTTTATTGCTTGTTTAGTTTGCTTTTGGTGACCAAACCTATGCCAAATAAATTCCTCATCTATGTTTATTGGAAAAGTTCGGGCCCAACATTCTAATACTATTGATCCAAAATAAACAACATAAATTGTTGTATTAATAAAAGCAACTACTACACATTGAGTCTGTCAACCAAGCGAAATTCTAGAATCCAACATATTAAATCTAGCAATAGATACTCCATTCTAAATAAAAAGGGGCATACTCTTTTTCTTGTGTAAATGTGCTTACCCATCACACATTCAATAGTCATTTTGTGTCTAATTATAATAGGTCAACAATCAATATGACCAAATTCATAGTTGTAGTAAGGCCATGCAAAGCCATTCATTAGTGGATTAATATAGAGCACAGTCCAACCCTGCATTAAGACATACACATATAAGTTTGGCTCAACATGTTGTAGGTAATGATACATATTTTGGTTTCCATGTTTCTCATCATAGATTGATCAATACAGAACATGCACACATGTTACAATGTGGGTGATTATGTAGAGTAATACAACATTCAACTCAGGGAACACCTTGTGTGTGGGCGTGTTAGTGCAAATGGCTTGGGCCAACCAATGAATACATAGTAACAAAACCACAGTCTTCATAACAACTAGTTAATTAAAGGGAAAATGCTATAGAATGTGGCTTCCCCAGTGGTTATTCACACCAACAATTAAGCAACCAATAATTAGAGTGCCTAATCTATTAATATGTGTTGTAGCATGGCTTACACAACAATTGCATATCCTAGCATTAAACAAATGAAACTTAGGCAATGGGCTTGTTGATCAAAAATTGGTCACCTCTATTTTCCCGCTCATGGAATAATAATAAAAAATTGATATCAAAAGAAGAAAAATTTTGAACTGTTATAAGTTCATTTTTTATCCCTCATTATTAGCTTCGTCACACATTTTTCGGATTCAAAATCTAAGTTTATATGCTCAAGATATCCAGGTTTTTGTCTAACCGGCAAAAAATCGCTTCATCAATATGCATTAAAGATAATTTTTCTTGGAACAAAGAATTTTTGGAACCATGATCAGTCTCATGGAACCACACCATTTCTTGGAACCATGTCTAATTTTCGGAACCACGTCCAATTCTTGGAACTATGCTTTCTCTTGGAACCATTCATTTCTTGGATCGTCTCTTAGAACACATCATTCCATACTTAGATTTTTTTTTTAATTTCCCTTTCCCACACTTCCTCTTCCACATCTCCTCTCCTCTCTATACTTTATTTATTTTTCAAATTTTATTAACACACCCATTCCCCCTCACTTCATCTCACTCCATCCCCCCCTCTCTCGTCCCATTTTCCTAATACTTAACCAATTTATCCTAAGTTTCTCCCATTATATTATAAACTAATGAAATTACTCCATTTGTCAACCAACTATTCATGACACATGGAAAATATATTAACCAATGGAAGAATGACACTTGGAAACAAATGAAACCATGACATGTGGCAACCAATTGGGTGTTGATTGGGCACCTATTGGAGGATGACTGGGCAGTCAACATATTTAATTATTTCACTAATTTTCTAAGGGGTCAAATCTCTTAGTTTATATAGTCTCTTCATGCTTCACATGAAAATCACAATAAGATTTTAATTACATACAATAAACTCTTCAATATCCCCATGCATGTGGGATATATATTTTGAAAACAAGTCGAAATTTGAATGGAGAAGGACGAATCTAAATCAATGGCCAGGATTGACCCATGAAAATTGATCAATGGTTGTTGAGTCTTGATGTTCCGAAGGCCATATCTTGAGATCCGACAGTCAAATTTGGGCAACCATACCTTGATGGAAAGGAAATTCAACGAGGAAGATGATGAAACAATTTGCAAGGGTTGAAATTGGCCATATTTTTCTCATAAATTGAAAGAACAATCGGCAATATCTTTATGATGTGCTGATAAATCTACTTAATACCTCAACTTCACGTACTCATATCCTGAGATCCAGAACTTTGAATTGTGCCTAGGAGGACTCATTGGAAAGCTGAGATTATTAAGATAAAATTTGAAATGATTTACATGGATGAAGGTCAAATTTAGTTCCCATAAAATTAAAATACAGTCCGCTTTTAAAAAGGGGGCAGCTAATTAAAAATTTTCAAATAAGAGTTTATTTAATTTTTTTTATTAAATACGAAAAGATCCACTACAAGATGCAAATGTTGATGATGAAAATTCATTAATGGGACTTTATTGAGGCATTAATTAAAGTGATTATTCCAAGAAACAAAAATCCCTAACTACTCAAGAAGTTAGAAGAGTCATTTAAAAAAACAAAAACAAGAAAGGGCTTCATCAAGGGGTTAGAGAAGGTTGCATTATCAGAGCAGAAGATCATAAGAGAAAGGGCCCAACCATCAACGTGCAACCAAGATTTTGATCAACAAACAGAGATCTCCATCTTCTCCATATTCTTCTACACTAATTTCTCAAGGCTTTATGTTTGTATTTCTGAACCAAACGTAAGGATGATTTCTTGAGTGTTTCTCTTTTAATCTTCCAAGACTTTTCGTATATGATCATGGAGTATTTACAGCCATCTGTGTGACTATCAGATGTATGCCAAGATTGTCTATTGGATTCATGGGAATTTAGTCCTTGTTTAACAAGCTTTGTTTATGAGTCATTAGTCAATTGGTTTGCAGAGATTTTGTGTATTGTTGAACAACTTTTATGAATAAAACTCCATAGAGAACTACTTCAGTGTTTTTGTAATATACCAGATATAAAATGTATGCAGAACATAAATAAAATTCTAGTAATGGCAGAATAACAGCAATATAACCAGAACATTCACCACAATAACACTAAAATGATATAAGAATAACAACAGAAATAGCACTTTGAATCTGAAAGCAATGTTCACGGGCCTCTTCAAGGGGGCAACCTCCAGTTGAGCAGAGCTCTATTACAATAATATCCAAGCTAGGGTTCTCATACCCTCAACTCCTATTTATACTAAAAAGAAGCATCTAGAGGAAGATCCTTCTAGAAGCAGAAGCTTCCATTAGGTCTTATTACATCCGCTTCATTCTATTTTATTGAAAGGCCTTATTAATATTGACCTTTATTACATCTGAATATATTGTTCTACCTATGTGCGGGTTAGGACCCTAAAATGTCCACCCCCTTAAAAAAAACCTTGTCCTCAAGGCTTGAGATAAGGAAATTGTTGCAGAATGGTAGTTGGTTCCCAAGTGGTGTATGTTGGAGTTGTTCTTTCCACTGGACTCGCACTTCTTTGATGGTTCTCTGACGTAGGTGACGCTCACATTGGTCCAAAACTGCTTCTGGTTGTAGCCAAATGGATCCTTCTTCAGCTAACTCTGGAAGGTTGGTTTGAATTTGGCACTTAGCTCCAATCACCTTCTTTAAGCATGCAACATGAAAAATAGGATGTATCTTCACATGGTTGGGCAAATCTAACTGATAGGCGACTTGTCCCACACGCTTGAGAATGGTATAAGGACCATAAAATTTGGACGCTAGCTTCTAACAATGCACGGCCTTGAGGGAAGTTTGCTTGTAAGGTTGCAGTCAAAGAAACACCTGATCCCCTTCTGCAAATTGACGTTCAGAGCGACCTTGATCTGCTTGTTGCTTCATGTGATTTTGTGCCATGACCAAATTCTCTTTGAGGGTACGAAGAATGGCCTCTCGAGCTGTAAGTGTTAGGTCAATTGCCTGGACCTTCGAGACACCCGGTAAGTATGAGAGAACTGAAGGTGGCTTATGTTCATATACTGCTTCAAAAGGAGTCATGCATCTAGATGTATGGTATGAAGTGTTGTACCACCATTTAGCTAGGGGTAACCATTGAGGCCACTGATTTTGCTTTTCTGAGGCAAAACACCTCAAATATATTTCCAAACACTTGTTGACAACTTTCGTTTTGCCATCAGTCTAGGGATGATAAGTTGTGCTGAGATGCAATTCTATGCCTTGTATCTTGAACAGTTCTTGCCAAAAATTGCTTGTGAAAGTTGGGTTGCGATCAGAAACAATAGAGTGTGACATGCCATGAAGCTTGAAGACCTAATCCATGAAGATTTGAGCCACAGTGGATGCTGTAAACGGGTGTTGAAGGGCGCAGAAATGAGCATACTTGGAAAGGCGATCAACAACCACCATGATGACAGATTTATTTCCCTATTTGGGTAAGAAGGTAATAAAATCCATAGAGATATCCTTCCAAATAGCAGGTGGATCAGCAGCGGTTGTAGTGTGCCCGACGATTTGACTGTTTCTCCCTTGTTGCGTTGACACATGTCACATTCAGCTACAAAATTTT
>SNQJ01S0000941.1:90935-117494 GCA_010110895.2 Picea sitchensis
GTGCATGAATCCCTCAACCACGAGTTTATGCGCGTAATGACGGATCTTTGTGACTTAAAGACGCCAGAATATGTCTCTACCCTGAAAAAAAATTAATCCACACTTTCTACTGAGGAAAGTGCTCTGATACCACTTGTAATATACCAAATATAAAATGTATGTAGAACATAAATAAAATGCTAGTAATGGCAAAATAACAACAATATAACCAGAACATTCACCACAATAACACTGAAATGATATAAGAATAACAACAAAAATAGAACTTTGAATCTGAAAGCAATGTTCATGGGCCTCTTCGAGGGCGCAACCTCCAGTTGAGCAAAGCTCTATTACAATAATATCCAAGCTAGGGTTCTCATACCCTTGACTCCTATTTACACTAAAAAGAAGCATCTAGAGGAAGATCCTTCTAGAAGCGGAAGCTTCTATTAAGTCTTCTTACATCTGCTTTATTCTATTTTATTGAAATGCCTTATTAATATTGACATTTATTACATCCGAATATATTGTTCTACCTATGTGCAGGTTAGGACCCTAACAATTTTACTTTAATGATTTCTTAGATCTTGGGATCTCTGAGAATGAGATTTTTTAAGTATTCCACCATATTCTTTTCAGTATTAAATGCATAACTCATTTAAAGTTCTTTGAAATGATCAAAACTATTTCCTTCTTTTTCTTGTGAGAAGATATGGATGTATCATCTACTTTCATGTGATTTAGATGGTTGCATAAATTGTGCCGAGTATGAATATATTCCAATATTGAGGCCTTCCATCAAATTTTTTTATTGTAAAGACTCGTTTTTGCACACAAAGATCAGATCAAGTTATTAAAGAACCATTTCATATAATGAATTAATAAAGACTTGGGGTTTGTTGTCCAACATTCTCCCTAATCCAAGATATTCAAGATATATATTTTATCCAAAGAGGAGTACCACTTCTATAAAAAAATCATGGGGATTTATATCCTTGAAAGGTTGTTGTTTCAATTTTAACCAATTCAAACATCAACATTTTTGGTGAACATACTAGGGAATGATTTGTTTTCAAGAAATATAATACTTTTAGAATCGGGCATTATTGGAAGACTAGATGCAGTCTGGTTGAAATTTTGAAAAACGATCAAGAGATTTATTCAAGATGAATTGGGTTTTTGAAAACCTTGTTCAAAAAACATTAAATGGTATTGAAGACATATTGTTGAAGTTGCAGTCACAAATCAGTTGTGACAATTTCCATAGAACCAAAGTATCAATCAAGATTTGGGAGGATGATATCCCTGGTGACTCCATCATCGAAACTCAAGAAAGATGATGATGGAGTCCCTTTCCTTCAAATAAGGTAGGGTAGGTAGATCTTGTTTTTACATAGTTTGTTCATTCCAAACAAATTTTGCATAATAAAGCAGTAGCTAAGTGGACACGGTATTTGAAGATAACTCCATGGAGGAAGAATCACAAGAATCCATTTCAAAGATGACTCCATATCCCAATGGAGAAGGCAATTGGTCTTCAGATTTTGATGTCTTAGCAACCCACAGGGGGTCATTGATCCAGGTAGATATCGGTGGCCACCCACCTTTTTCAACTAGCTCAAAACAGTTTTCTGGCAATTTTGGTAAATTACTTTTTTTAGCAGTTTTTTGAGTCTTGAACTTCCGGAGCCATTTTGAGGCCCTAAACGATGTTTTTTGGGAAAACAGGGAGCAACAGCTAGGTTCCTTTGATGTTTCTCACACAAAATTTGTAGTCCTTGGATAGATATTTATAACGGTGTATCGAGCGCCCCAAACGGAGATCGTATGCAAAAGTTATGCCCTCGAGAAGTTGACGTATCAACTACCTCCATCGGGGCCCACAAACCTTTTGGCTTTTCATCTTCTGGGGTTAAGGTTTTGGATTTTCCTTATGTTAAAAAGGCCCTTAGAACCTCATTGTAATGATCATCTTCTTGTGAATGAGCGCATCCTTCACATCTCTTCTCAGAGATAAGCCACCACCATTCTAGCAAGCTTGTTTTCCGCTGCATTTTACAGTTTCGGCTTATTTCCTTATTGAATAGAAAACCAATTTTATTGTATCTCTGTTATTTTTTGTTAAGCACCTATTAATAATCTGTAGTCATTTCATTATGCTCATAAAATATGGATCAATGGTATTAGAGCAGGTTTCTCTTGATCGTTTTTTTCAGTGCATGTCCCCGACGAGGTCCGAGTATAGCAAGTTGGGTCTTGATTTTGTCTCTCTTAAAGACAATCGCTTATGCCCGCCCAAGAAACCCTCCATGGTGGAAGAAAAGGAAAATGACGGAGCAAACAATCTTATCAATCTGTGTCTTGAGTAAGCTCTCACGCAACAGAGGGACGAAATGATGGAGAATTTTTCCCACATCCTTCAACGCATGCCAATAGAAACATGCGCATATTCATCAAACGACCACTTTGGAGGCACCTCGCCTTTCAAGGTACAATTTAATTTTGATATTTCTGTATTTGAAGGATAGATAGATGCAGAAGACCTAGACAAATGGTTAAACCTGCTAAAAGGTTATTTCTCTATTCACAATTTTTTCGACAGAGAAAAGATCACCTTCGCACTCCTTAAATCTCTCCCCCATGTCAAACATTGGTGGGAAACTTACTGGGAGCAGAGTTCCACAAAGGAGTCTGGAATATATGGGGCCGAGCCCACTTGGAATTTTTTTGTGGATGTGATAAAGGAACAATATTACCCTGTTGGCAACTATGAGGACTAATACATGATATGGACCACACTGCAGCAAGAGAGGGGCAAAGCAGTTCCAGAATTCACCAATACCCTCCATACCTTGCACACCAAGCTGGGTATCAAAGACTCTAAGTGACATCTGGTTCTGAAATAATGTGGGCTTCTACACAGATACATCCAAACTGAAATGGATTTTCTGGACATCTCATCACTCGATTTTGCTTATCGATATGTTGTTAAAATCGAGCAGAAGTTTAAGCACCAGAACAAACAGGATTTCGGATCTGTAAATCCGCAACAAGTAAATTATGAGAAAGACGGCCCTAACAAACATCTTCCTGAAAACCAGTCTAAGCCACAGGAAAAGAAGGGTCACGAAAATATGAAGAAGGACACCGGAAAATGGTGTGATTTCCACAAAATCCCCTAGCACAACACCGATGAATGTCTCTCAAAACAGTCATTGGTAGCCGAGATCAAAGACAAGGAGTCGAACCCTGATTCATAATTTGATTCTGAAAAAATTGGCAAAAGGCAGATCATCGATGCAAACCCCATTGATATTGTCGTGACTGTAACAATTCAACCAGAAGAACCAACGGATCCAGAAGAGGGGGAGCACCTTTTTCATTCACAGATGTGGGTGAAGGGGACCCTGATGCATTTTATTGTTGATAGCAGAAGTCAAAAGAACCTCATCTCAGGAGAGGTTGTCAAATAGTTGGGATTATCGACAACACCACACCCACAGCCATACAACATCGGGTGGCTTCTCCAGGGACGAGATCTTCGTGTCAGCTAGCAGTGTAGATTGTCATACGGCATCCAGTCCTTCAAGGATGAGGTATTATGTGATGTTGCCCCATTGGATTTCTGTGATGTTTTGTTGGACCAACCATATATGTGGAAGCGTCGTGCTATTTATGAGTCTCGACCCCGTAGTGTCATTGTTTCTTTGGGGGTTCATCTCTACAGAATACCAGAGGTAGTTCTTACTACTGTTCCACCTAAACAGTGTTGCAAGGTAGTATCTCATACTACAAAATTCAGATTCTTCACAATATGTTCAAAAGGTGAACATAAGGGGATTGCAACCACTACAGCCTCGGCCCAAGCACCTTCTATCCAACAAAAGCAGGTCGACAAGATTGCAGCAAAGTGTAAAGATTCCTTCTGCACACAAGCATCTCATGTAGCCAATCTGGTTAAAAAGGTCCAACCCTTCCAACCACATGTTCGTGACAACCTTCAACAAACTAAGCATCGCAACTTCTCCAACAAGGCAAGCAACTCATCAAGATGCAGATTCAACAAACGCTTTTCCCTCTTCCCTGAGCACTCAACGCAATGGATACCATTGTTTCCTAAGGAGGGAGGATTGATCCAGGTGGATATCGGTGGCCACCCACCTTTTCCAACTGGCTCAAAACAGTTTTTGACAATTTTGGTAAATTACTATTTTTAGCAGTTCTCGGGTCCTAAACTTCTGGAGCCGTTTTGAGGCCCTAAACGATGTTTTTTAGGAAAACGGGGAGCAACGTGGAAGTTCCTTCGATGTTTCTCTCATAAAAGTTGTATTCATCATATAGATCTTTCTAACGGTGTATCGAGCGCCCCAAACGAAGATCGTATGCAAAAGTTATGCCCCCGAGAAGTTGACGTATCAACTACCTCCATCGAGGCCCACAAACCTTTTGGCTTTTCATCTTCTAGGGTTAGGGTTTTGGATTTTCCTTATGTTAAAAAGTCCCTTAGAGCCTCATTGTATTGATCATATTCTTGCGAATGAGCGTAGCCATCACATCTCTTCTCAAAGATAAGCCGCCACCATCCAGCGAGCTTGTTTTTCGTTACATTTTACAGTTTCAACTTATTTCCTTATTGAATAGAAAACCAATTTTATTGTATCCCTGTTATTTTGTGTTAAGCACTTGTTAATAATCTATACTCATTTCATTCTTCTCATAAAATCTAGATCATTCATTGTCCCACAGTTGGATCCAGTTGTTGATAATAAAAAAATGGTCACCTCTATTTTCCCGCTCCTAGGATAATAAAAACAAATTGACATTAGAAGAAGAAAAAATCTGAATTGTTATAAGTCCATTGTGTATCCCTCAGTCTTAGCTTCTTCACGCATTTTTCGGATTCAAAATCTGAGTTTGTATGCTCAATATATCTAGATTTTCATCTAACCGATAAAAAAGCGCTTCATCAATATGCGGCAAAGCTAATTTTTCTTGGAACAAAGAATTTTTGGAACCATGATCATTCTCATGGAGTCACACCATTTCTTGGAACCATGTCTAATTTTTAGAACCACGTCCAATTCTTGGAACTATGCTTTCTCTTGGAACCATTTTGGAGCCATTCATTTCTTGGATCATCTCTTGGAACACGTCAATCCACACTTAGAATTTTTTTTGAATTTCCCTTCCCCACACTTCCTCTTCCACTACTCCTCTCTTCTTTATACTTAGTTTATTTTTTGAATTTTCTTAACGCACCCTTTCCCCCTCACCTCATCTCACTCCATTCTCCTCTCCCCTTACTTCCCCTACTCCACACTTAGAATTTTTTAAGTTTTCCCTCACCTCCTTATCTCTCCTCCTTCATCGGATGAACAAACCCCCACTCCTCCTCATCTCCTTATCCCTCCATTTCTTCATCCTCTCGCTCCACGTCACTTAGAAAATTTATTAAACCCACTCCTTTCCACTCTCTCCACACCACAGCGGGTCTGCGGGGTTAAATGCATCTCCCTCCCCCTTATCCCTCCATCCCTGCGACCCCCTCACTCCGCCACACTCATTTATCCCCCCCTACGTCACCCTACCTCATCTCCTAACTTTCACTACCCTCGGTCCCCACCTTAATTTACCCTCACCTTACCCCACCCCGCTCTCGCCCCATTTTCCCCATACTTAACCAATTTATCCTAAGTTTCTCCCATTATATTATTAAACAATGAAATTACTCCATTTGTCAACCAACTATTCATGACACATGAAAACTCTATTAACCGATGGGAGAATTACACTTGCCAACAAATGAAACCATGACATGTGTCAACCAACCCAATGTTGATTGGATGATGACTGGGCACTTGTTGGAGAATGACTGGGCAATCAAAATATTTATTATTTCACTAATTTTCTAAGGGGTCAAATCTCTTAGTTTCTAAAGCCTCTTCATGCTTCACATGAAAAGTATGATAAGATTTTCATTATATACATTAAACCCTCCAATATCCCCATGCATGTGGGATATATATTTTGAGAACAAGTCGAAATTTGAATGGAGAAGGACGAATTTAAATCAATGGCTGGGATTGACCCCTGAAAATCGATCAACGACTGTTGAGTCTTGATGTTTCAGAGGCCATATCTTGAGATCCGGGAGTTGGATTTGGGAAAACCATACCTAGTTGGAAAGTTAATTCAACAAGGAATATAATGGAATATTCAAGGGTTGAAATTGGCCATATTTTTCTCATAAATTGAAAGAACATTCAACAATATCAATATGGTGTGTTGATAAATCTACTTGATACCTTGACTTCACGAGCTCGTATCTTGAGATCCATAAATATGAATTGCACCCAGGAGGACTCGTTGAAAATATGAGATGATGAAGATCACGTAAGAAATAATTTCCATGGCCTAAAGGTCAAATTTAGTTCACAAAAAAATAAAATACAATCCATTTTTAAAAAGGGGGTAGCTAATTAAAAATTTTCAAATAAAAGTTTATTTAAAAACTTTTATCATATACGAAAAAGGCCCACTACAATATGTGGATGTCAATGATGAAAATTCATTAATGAGACTTTGCTGAGGCATTAATTAAAGTGATTATTCCAAGAAATAAAAATCCCTAACTACTCGGGAAGTTATAAGAGCCAGTTTTTTTTTAAAGCAAGAAAGAGCTTCATTAAGAGGTTAGAGAAGGTTGCATTATCAAAGCAGAAGATCAGAATAGAAAGGGTCCAGCCATCAACATGCAACTGATATTTTGATCATCAAATAGATATCTTCGTCTTCTCCATCTTCTTCTACACTAATTTATCAAGGCTTTATGTTTATATTTCTGAACCAAACATAAGGTTGAGTTCTTGAGTGTTTCTCTTGTAATCTTCCAAGACTTTTCTTATATGATCATGGAGTATTTACAACCATCTATGTGACTGTCAGATGTAAGCCAAGATTGTCTATTGGATTCATGGAAATTTAGTCCTTGTTTGACCAGCTTTGTTTCTGAGTCATTATTCAATTGGTTTGTAGAGATTTTGTGTATTGTTGAATATCTTTTATGAATAAAACTCCACAAACAACTACTTCAGGGTTTTACTTTAATGATTTCTCAAATATTGGGATCTTTGAGGATGAGTTTTTTGAAGTATTCCCATCATATTCTTTTCAGTATTAAATGCAAGACTCATTTAAAGTTCTTTGTAAATATTCAAAACTATTTCTTCCTTTTTCTTATGAGAAGATATGGATGTATCCTCAACTTGCATGTGATTTAGAGGGTTGCATGAATGGTGTTGAGTATGTATATATTTTGATATTGAGGTCTTCCATCAATTTCTTTTATTGTAAATACTTCTTATGCACATAAAGATCAGATCAAGTTATTAATAACCATTTCATATAATGAAGCAATTAAGACTTTGGGTTTGTTGTCTAGCATTCTCCCTAATACAAGATATTCAAGATATATATTTTATCCAAAGAGGAGTACCACCTCTATAAAAACGCAGAGGGATTCATATCATCCTGAGGTTTCTATTTCAATCTTAACTTATTCAAACATCAATAGGGCTATGAAAATACTATGCGGCGATGTCTTGACCATTCAAACATGTATACCAAGTATCATATAATGATGATAATCATTGTAGTTAGTCCACTAATTAAACCAATGATCCAACACACTAGTATTAGCATTGTAGGTTATTCCAATAATGATAAATGAATAATAGGTGAATACAACATTGCATGCATCTCTATCAAATGGAAACCCCATAGGAATATCTAAAACCAAAGCAAGCAACAATTAATTACACAACAATTCTTCAACCATGAGGAATTCAAATGCACCATAGACAAAGACTTTTATCTTGGAAAAACATATGGGAATATCGACATTTAAAGTGGATATTATTATTTCTCTCAAGGAAATTATTACTAAGGGTGAGTTATGCACTCTCAAATGATTTTTTCATGCATTCTTACTCATTAACACTCTTTGTAGATGGCTTTGGCTCATGGACAATCTTTTGCTCATGTGTGGACAAGCCCAATGGCTATTTTGTCCTCCGAGCTTCAAGCCCTCTTCTTTTTCTATTTCCCTTCTTCTTGAGCTTCAATGCTCCATTAGTTATGGTTGGATGTCATTTCCACCAAGCAAGCATTCTCTTTAATATAGTTGCCATGAAATTTCAACCATCAAGATGATTCATTTCACTTACTTGAGGCTTTTTAGACTTTTTTCTTCAAGCTGATTATTGACTTCAAACTTTTGCAAAAGAATTAATTACAAAGTTTTGATGAGGGGTTAATATTTTAGATCCATTACAGATCACTCTAAGTTCTCATTCATAGTTTTTTAGTCCCTAAAAGCTTCATAAGGTAGTTACCAACTTGACTAGAACCCTCCAGAGTTCTCATTTTTTAGAGGTTGCATTTAGTGGTTATTTTTAGCCCTCTTTCAAAATGTGGTGCTATTGGTAGCACCATTTTTCTTATTGAGGTAGTTTTTTGACACTTTGAATCTTCTTATCTATAAAGTATCAACATTTTTTTTCAAATGTTGTTTTTCAACTATTTTCATTTTGTTTAAAATGTCTATTTTTATTTTTATTTTCAATTGTATTTTTTATTATTTTTTTAAAAACAATTAATGTTAAAAAACAAAAACCTAAAATTTGTCATATTTTAACAATATTAAAAATGTTATATGCCATTTTTTTTTTAAAGTTATGATTTTTCATCCAATTATATATTATCAATTAATTTAAGGTTCCATTCATTTTTAATACAATGTAAAATATTATTTTTAAACATGTTTTAGCTTTACTTCAATACATTGTTGATAATTGTAGCTAAATAACACTACTTTTTAAACGTAGCAAAAACCATACATTTAAAAATTAAATGTAATGAAAAACATACATATTTATGAAGCTTTTTTATTTAAAATGATATGTTGAATAAAATATTTTTATGATTACAATTCAGAAGAGAGAGATTAATAATTTTTTATATAATTTAATAACAAAAATAAGAAAAAACCAAAAATAAAAAGTTAAAAATAAATAAATAACAAAAAATTAAATTTGGGAAAGAAAGAAATACACATTAAAAATAAAAATAAAAATAAAATCATGTTAAAACATTTATTTCTAAAAAAAAAAAACTGTGATTTTTTTTTAAATAACAATTTTAAAAATTTTAAAATAAATATTTGGGACACAAGAGGGGATACACTCTCCCTCCTCTCCCCTCAATTCCTAGCTCCAGGGGAGTGGTGGCATGGGGTGTCGAGTGGAGTGGAGGGAGGGAACAAACCTACCTTCAACATGCCCAATTAGTGTGGGCACCAAGGGGAGGGGGGTGATTCCCAAAATGCCTCCCACCACTACTATGGGCACAAGGGGAGGGAGGGGGGTGATTCCCAAAATTCCTCCCACCACTACTATGGACATCAAGGGAGGGAGAGAGGTTGAGGGGATGGGTGAATCCCAAAATCCCCCCTAAAAAAATTCTAATTAATTTTAATGTTTTGTCAATTAATTTCAATGTTTTATTAATTAATTAATTATTTTCAAAGGAGATGGTGGGGATTTTAGGAATCGCCCTCCAAATTATTATTATTATTAATTTTTTAATGTTTTGTATTTTTATTTTTATTTTTAAATTAATATTATTTTATTATATTGTATTCTTTTTATTTCCATTTTTTTTTTTCTTAATTTTAAATCATGGCTTTTAAGGATATTTTTCCTTTTCATTTAGTGTTTTGCTTTTTCGTTGTTGTTTTTTCCTTTCATAATATTTTTGTTTCATAAATGTTTTAACGTGTTAATTTTTTATTTTTTATTTTTTTTATTTTTTTTCTTTTCCAAATTTTGTTTTTTATTTTATTTTTTTTTATTACTTTTTAAACTTTTTAATTTTATGTTATTGGTTTTGTTGCAATAGTATAAGTTGTTAAGGTTTATGTTTCAAAATGTTGGAATTTTAAACTTGGAAAATAATGGGTGCTAGGTAGCACTACTTTTCAATTTAGAGGTTGATTTTAAGTTTTGGTTACAATGGTACCAATTGTTAAGGCTATGGTTTCAATCAAGTTGTAATTTTGAAAAAAAAATGGTGTTACTCGTAACACTACTTTTTCATTCAGGGGTTGATTTTGGTATTTTTTATACAAAAATATGGGTTCTTATTGTTAAAGCTCTCATTTTGAGGTCACAATTCTTGTTAAGTTAGTAACTATGTTTCAAGTTGAAGAGGTACCATGTTGTTCAATCACTCTCTATAATCGTTTCTCAGCACTTCATTAATTCAAGGATTACAATATAAGGGATTTCACTCATTCTTGAGTGTTCTTACTCACCCTTCGCATTTCTTTAGACAATATGTAGTGCTTCCAAAACTTTCTTCATAACCATGGGAAAGTAGTCGCAAACTCTTCACATCTTTGATCTTTGGTATTGTCCTTTAATGTTGTTGCTACTTTGTCTGTAATTCCTCTCAACGTCGAAACCATTTGTGGAACTACAACTCCAAAAGAGGACAACCTACCAATATTCAAGTCCTCTTCTCCCATATTTTGAACAATCCTCTATTTGTGTTTATCGTCTTGTTTACTTGGTTCCCCAAGTGTTGTTGCAGTTTCAATTGGTGGAAACATCCCTTGGTTTCCCTTTCAAGATTTTATAAATAGGTTGGAGTAACGACTTGCTTCCCACTCCTTTTTCTTCTCAAAGTGTTGGTAGCTCCTTCAAGTCCAAGGATTCAACCACTCTAATACCATATGATCTATAAACGAGGGACTTATAGCCCACGTTTTTCATCAACATGAACTTTTGTGGAAACAAAACAATTCTCCATGTTCTTGGTCTAATTCTAAGTGAAAATATTCTGAACTACTAATCACAAACATGGATAAGAGGATGGGTTCGTCTTCAGATATGGTTTCAAGGATTCTATTCTTTGTTCTCATAGTAGTTTGATGCTTAGTTACTTTGTTTATGGTGGCCATAGAAATGCCAACTAGGTTCCCCATCCGTCGTTATGGGAAAATTTCAATCCTAACACTCTAACACTATCAAGCCAAAATAAACATCATACACTATTGTATTAGTAAATTCAACCAATGCACTTTGAGTTTGTGAACCAAACAGAACTCTAGAATCCTGCATATTAAACCCAATAATACATACTCTACTCTAAATATAAAGGGGCATGCTTTATTTCTTGTGTAAATGTGCTTACCCAACACACATTCAACAATCATTTGTGTGTCCAATTATAAGAGACCAACAGTCAATATGACCAACTATATGGTTGTAGCTAATGCCATGCAGATTCATTTCACTAGTAGCTTAATACATAGTAGAATCCAACCCTGTTGAGACATACATATATGAGTTTGTCTCAACGTACATTATTGTAGGTAATGATACACAAGTTGTTTTCCACATTGTTCATCAAAGATTGATCAATACAAAGTATGCACACATTTTTTGTTGCAATGTGGGTGGTTGTGCAGAGCATCACAACGTTTAGATTGGGGAAAACCTTGTGTGTGGGAATGTTGGTGCAAGTGGCTTGGGCCAATCAAAAAATACATAGTGACTAAACCACTATCTCCATACCAATTAATTAATTAAAGGGAAACTACCATAGAATGTGGCTTCCCTAGTGGTTATTCACGCTAGCAATCAAGGAACCAACAATTAGAGTGTCTGATCTCTCAATACACACTATAGCATGGTTTACACATCAATTACATATCCTAGTGTTCAACAAATGAAGATAAGGCAATGGGTTTTGAGAATACTATGCAATGTTGTCTTGGCCCTTCAAACAAGTATACTAACTATCATAGAATAATGATAATTATTGTAGCTAATCCACTAATTAAACCAATGATCCAACGCACTAGTATTAGCATCGTACGATATTCCAATAATCAAATAAATGAATAATGAGTGATACACCACTACATGCATCTCTGTGAAATGGAAACCCCATAGTAATATATAGAACTAAAGCAAGAAAAAATTAATTACATGACAATTCATCAACCACAAGGAGTCCAAATGCACCATAGACATAGATATTTTTACCTAGGAAACCCAAAAGGAAAAACCAACATTAATGAGGATTTGATTCTTGCTTAGGAAATTATTACAAAGGATGAGTTATGCCCTTTAAAATGGGATCATGGTGCATTCTTACTCATCAATAGTCTTTGCAGATGGATTTGGCTCATGGGCAATCTTCTACTCATGCATGGACAGGCCCAATGTCTACCTTGTCTTCCAATATTCGACTCTTCTTCTACTACTACCCTTCTTCTTCCTAAGCTTCAATTATCCCTTGGTGGTGGTTGGTTGTCCTTTCCATCAAACAATCATTCTCTTTAATAAATTTTCCCTAAAATCCCAACCTGCACCTCTTACAAAAGAAACTAATGAAAGGAAAAACCAAAGCATGGCCAATCTTCCAAAGCCAAGGACAAACAATCGGGCTTAGCATCCAAAATACATAGCTCAAATCAAGGAAGAAAATGAGAGGGGAAGAAAATAAAAGATGCAAAAAACCTAGAAAGTATAATATTCAAGAAGAAGGGCCAATTAGCTATATTCAGGGCAAGTTATATCGCTTGGAAAAATTACTTTCTCACTTAAACCAAGGTTTAATCATGAAAATCACATCATGGAATATTAGTGGAGTCAATGGGAAAATAAAGAAGAGGCTACTCAAAAAGAGAATCAGCAAATATAAACCCACCACTTTTATGATTCAAGAAACAAAATGTGTGTGAGATACTATAAAGGAAATGACATCTTGTTGTTGGAAATTATATTGGTAGTAGTAGTGAAAAAGGATTCTCTAGAGTGCTAGCTATTATGTGCAACCCTGCACTATTCTAGCTATTATATGCAACCATCACAACTAACTTCAAGGAGATTGGATCAATAGAAGGGAGTACCATAACCAATGTCTATGGTCCCAATATTTTGGCAAGGAAACTAGATTTCCATGAACCATTGTAGCCTAAGCATAGCTCTGGTAGAGATGCCATGGATCATAAGGGGAGACTTCAACGTGATTACCTATTTGATTGAGAAAGGAGGGGGTATTAGGTTATTGGAAGAAGACAGTAGAAGATTCAAAGACACCATTTCAAGGTTATGAATAGTGGACATGGTCACACATAATGGATGTCATACCTAGAATAATAAAATAGGAGGGACACATCATATTGTAATAAGATTGGATTGCTTTCTAGTGAGATATAAAGCAGTGTTTGAAGCAACAAGTATACTATGTGCAATATCTATTCACTGGGCAATCTATCTTTCCTAGGAAAGATTGGGTCCTCCTAAACCAAGGCCCTTCCAATTCGAGAACTTTTGCTTATATCACCCAGAATTTAAAGCAAACATTAATCAGTGGTGGAAGGAGGGGGACTCAACAAGGGAAACATTGGTGTATCGATTTCAATGGAGCTTAAAGAATCTAAATTCCAAACTCAAAACCTAGAATAAAGAAGTGTTTAAAAACATCTTTCAAGCTCAAAGGGATTTGGAGAAACAAGTGGAGGAAGTGCAACAAGGCATCATTAAGGAAGGCAACAATGGAAATTCTAAAAAATAAGGAAACGAAGACCTAGTGGGACCCCACCTATTATTAATTTAAATAAAAAAGCATATTTTGCCCTTATGATAAATAAAGTTGTTCTCTCTTAAATAAAGGTTAATTAATTGTTAAAACAAAAAGGAAGTTAACTACCTAACTATTTTAGGAAGGTATAAAAGAAGGAGATCAGGACAAGGAAAGACATGAGAAAATAGAGAAGTAAAACATCTGACAAGGTATGCCAAAATTCTAAGTGAGATATTCATTTATTCATTCCATTCTGAGTTTGTTTTAGAGTTGAATTGTCTTGTTGGCAACATGGTTGATCTAAAGGTGGCAAAGAAAAGACTAGGAGCCATTGATTGGTGATATGCTCCAAGGTCATTTATTTTTCTTGAAGTCTATTTGGTTTTTCAATTAGAAGTTTTGAAGTCATTCAGTGCTAATTAATGCTAGTTTTATAAACTTCAAAACAATGATTCACATGTAACTTAAAGTGATCTAGCTTGAATTTGCATTGTAATCTTTTCTTTTGACATCACATGTCCATGTATGAGTCCTAATTACATCTTGGATTTCCAAGATTTTCTCTTGTACAGGTCCTTGCAGGGACCTTAAGAGACACTTTCAGTTGTAACTTAGAGTTGATATTAATAAAAGGATTTGATGATTTCTTGCCATTTATCCATATTTCAGCGTTCTTACTTGTTATAGTTCTTTTATTTGCAAATTCCTTTATTTTTGTTTCTCACGTTAAATTGTAGAATTTTGGATAAAATATATAAACCTATAAACCAGGGTAATAATCTTCCCTATCTCACCTAGCCTAATGAGATTAGAAAATGTATGAATAAGGATAATTACCATTCCTTTCATTGTCATTTATTTGGTGACCATATTGGGGAGACATTTATTTGGCGTATGGGATTTGAGTTGGCCACTGCATCGGCCATGCATTGAATTGAAAATGACATGGGCATTAATGCCACCAAACTCGTGCTTTACCACCTTGGAAGTCTTTAGGGTTCTCATCATTTCTAGTTTTGGTTTGGACTGTGGAAAGAACTGTTTTTTCGCTCCAAAAGACACCATGTTCATTGTGCAACCGTGAAGTTGGTGCAACCGCTTGGACGAGAATTGGTATAAGACTTCATTCTTCCTAAAAGATATGTACACATACAAAGAGTTGAACACGATACTAAAGTGTATTTGTTATTAAATGGTTTAGTTCAGCTATGTAAATCGTTGCTTGTGTGTAGTTTATCTTCCCTTGTTCTCTGCTCATATACAAAGATTTTTATGGTTGAAGAAATTAATTTTGTTGAACGGTTATGTTGAAAATATCTTATATAAATGAAGGTTGAAGATGGGTTTTCTTTGGTTGTATGCTTCTAAAGTTAGTTTTTGTTTCTCGTCCAGTTTTTGTCACTTTCCATGGATTTTCGTTATAACCCAAATGGAAATGAGCTCTGAGCCAAACTCGGAACAAAGACCAAGCCTATTATGAATGAGTATGACTTGGCCTTGATTTTGAATCATTTGAAAAGCATGAAGATTATAGGTCTAGTTGTATAAATGTTAAATCTCACATCTCGACTTATTTTTCTAGTCACTTTTCAAGCTAAATAATTCACCTCTATTAGTTGAAAGTAATAACATCCTTCTTGTTTTCCCATTTCGGTGACTTCATTCATTTTAAATGTATGACAATTATGAAATAGACCCCATCCAGTTTTTCAACATATGTTGGATTAATGGTTGGGTTTTCTAGACAAAGATTTTTGTTTACCCTCATATTCAACTCTTACCCATTTCATTGTTGGAATAATTTAAATGTATAACAAGTTGTAAATGATACTTACCTGGGTTATTTTACCCACATTTTCTTATCCACGCGGATGTCTCTACAATCTGTTCCAATTTGTCAAAAGGATGACTTTTTGTTTTAAAAAATTGTGCTGGGAGCCACATGAGCTTTGATATATTGGGTGTTGAAATGAGTTATAAATGCACTAAGTTATGAATTGCAACTATCTCTTGGTCAATATGCCATTTTGAAAAGATGATGTGGGAGTCTTGATGGCAAATGGTATTGGTTCATTTATTTTACAGTTGTATATTCCAAGGGTTTTACAAGTGCTATTGTGGATATTTTAAGGAATGATTCTGGTCTTTTGAATAGGCATTTCAGCTGTTATACATTGTTGGTTGACAATTCATATAATTATTGGGTTATTATTTGGTAATGTATGGACATACATTGGAAGTAACAGTTGAATTTTGAGTCCTTAATGATTTTCACATGAAGTGTTATACATCATTCATTCATTATTTATCACTTTTCATGAATATATTTCCTCTATTATTTAATAATACCAGGTCTCATTAAAGTACAGAGCCGATATGAATGCATTAAAGACAAAGAAAATGCCCCAAATATTCATTGTATTCATTTTTCATTCTTTTCATTGATCCTTGTTCATGTTTAAGAAAATATATATATCGAAGAGGCATATATAAGATTGAAGCTTCAGATTAGCTAAAAGAATTTTTGAAGTAAGAATTATTGGTGTTGGATGTATTTTGGCATTCGTCCCCTCTTATGTGTTATCCCATTTTCATTTATTCCCCGAATGCTTAATCTACCATGTTGTATACAAAGATTTAATAAGTCATATTTAACAAATATTGCTATAAATGTATATTTGTTCTATGTTGTATTATACTTGAAGGATTTGATATTGACTAATTGAAATGGAAAATTGCAATGCATGAGATTCTTTAGTAGAAGGAGCAACAGAGGGGGTAACAAAGGAAACTAAGGAAGAAGAGGCAAAATGCCAAATGTGTTTTGGCAGCAAGGGAGGCACAAGAGGATGAAAGTTTATATCCATTTTGATGTAGATTCAGATGAGTTTAACCAACTAGTGCAAACGAGTTACCTAAACCTTGGTGGATAGCTTTCTTTACCTCAACCCTCAACTCCTCCTAGTGCACCTTTGTAACCACACCTCAGTATCATGGACTTTCCAAAGCCTCATGTTCAACTAGTGAATGATGGTTGGGATAACAAACCAATGAATCCTCCTTCTAGTATTGCACAGTGGCTTGTCAATCCCCCTCTACCTCCTCAAACAACACCATTTGTTGCAATAGTTTCTTTCATATCTTATTCTCCTCCCAAGATCATAGAGTGCCCTCTCATGAAATTCAGATGGATAAAGGAAAGAAACCTATTACTTTCCCTAGAACTGATGCATCCCAGTCATCCTTTGTACACTCAAAACAACAATAAGCAAAAGAAGAAAGTGGTAAAAGAGAAGTTTCCTTTAATGACATGCATCCATGAATAAATAGGAATGAAGAGAAAAAGGTTTATTACAAAGACATACTAAATCTTAAACCAGATGTGTTTGAAGGTAGGAAAGAATGAGAAGAATATTTCATGAAGAAATACTCTCATCTTTTTTAATTTGTGATACAAAAGTGTTTTATTCCAGACATATGATACTTATTTTTAGACNTATATTCAAGTTATTTTTAGAGTTACAATGGAAATTCTAAAAAATAAGGAAATGAAGACCTAGTGGGACCCCACCTATTATTAATTTAAATAAAAAAACATATTTTACCCTTATGATAAATAAAGTTGTCCTCTCTTAAATAAAGGTTAATTAATTGTTAAAACAAAAAGGAAGTTGACTACCTAACTACTTCAGGAAGGTATAAAAGAAGGAGATCGGGACAAGGAAAGACATGAGAAAATAGAGAAGTAAAACTTCTAACAAGGTATGCCAAAATTCTAAGTGAGATATTCATTTATTCATTCCATTCTGAGTTTGTTTTAGATTTGAATTGTCTTGTTGACAACATGGTTGATCTGAAGGTGGCAAAGAAAAGACTAGGAGCCATTGATTGGTGATATGCTACAAGGTCATTTATTTTTCTTGAAGTCTATTTGGTTTTTCAATTAGAAGTTTTGAAGTCATTCAGTGCTAATTAATGCTAGTTTTATAAACTTCAAAACAATGATTCACATGTAACTTGAAGTGATCTAGCTTGAATTTGCATTGTAATCTTTTCTTTTGACATCACATGTCCATGTACAAGTCCTAATTACATCTTGGATTTCCAAGATTTTCTCTTGTCCAGGTCCTTACAGGGACCTTAAGAGACACTTTCAGTTGTAACTTAGAGTTGATATTAATAAAAGGATTTGATGATTTCTTATCATTTGTCCATATTTCAACGTTCTTACTTGTTATAGTTCTTTTATTTGCAAATTCCTTTATTTTTATTTCTCTCGTTAAATTGTAGAATTTCAGAAAAAATATATAAACCTATAAACCAGGGTAATAATCTTGCCTATATCACCTAGCCTAATGAGATTAGAAAATGTATTAATAAGGAGAATTACCATTCCTTTCATCAACATTTATTTGGCAACCATATTGGGGAGACATTTCTTATCTCTCTGGTTCTTTTCTTTTCTTTTCGTTTCTTTCCATTTCTTTTTCTGATTTTAATGAGTTTTCCTACCCCTAAACAACCAAACATAAGACTACATTTTCCTAATCAAAGAAGTATTACTTCGGGCATGTTTGATTTGATTTTAGAAACTGCCCTTTCCCATGAACAACTCGAAAACTCTTGGGAAGTCATTGCTCGTGATATAGAAATTCAAGAGAAAAGCGAGGCCATTCAAAGTCAAGCTTGTAATCATCCTCTTCATTAGAAGGTTTTCTTATGACCACTCAATCTCATGTATCACAACAAATGAGAGATGATACTCCTGAATTTGATCCTTTCTTTGAAATTGGAAGAAGGAAGGCAATCTTAGAAAACCTTCAATCTGGGCTTCGACAATCCCTATCTAATTCTGAGATTGAGGTTACAGTTTAATAAAAATATTTATCTCCTAAGAAGATCACAATGACTTCTTCTAGTGGTTCTGGTACTACTAGCGGACCTACCTCCTCACAAGCTTCCTTCTCATATTTAATCAGAAGCATGTACATCCACTTCAATCCTGCAAAGGTAATCAAATAGTATGGTTTATTCCAATTCGAAGAAAATGTTAACACTACTCCTTGGCATGTGTCTTCTCCTTTGAATATAAATCCAGAAACCAATCCTCTTCCAAAATTTAAGGATCATTTTCCCAAATTCTCTGTCAATGAACACTTAGTTGCATTTTCTAATGCATGTCATAATATAGGGGCAAATGATAATGATATACGTATGATATTATTCATAAGCTCATTGGAAGGGAAGGTTGTTGCATATTTCTTCAAATTATCGCCTAAAGTATTTTCGACTTGGACTAAGTTATTCTATTGGTTTAAATCCACTTATGGACAACCACGAAGTCCAACAGTTTTGTTGACATATTACAACAATATCATTTATAATAAAGGTGAAACAATCAAATACTTTAATTTGTGTTTCACTAAATTCTATAATTAAATCCCTGAGATTATCCGACCTCAAAATCAAGTTGCTTTGATGCATTATTACAACGCATTACCATCTTCTTATCATCATAGATTAGAAGAGAAAAATGATAACACTCTAGGATCTGCACTACGAACTTGTTAACAAAAACATGTCTCCCTATTGAATATTATGTTAAGCAAATTGATATGTCAATCATATTGCAGCTTGTACAAGACATGAGAAATATGATGATTGCTTTTGAGAGAAAGGGTGTTGCTTCTATTTCTGCAAAAAGCTCCACATAAGCTACCTTGAGAAATCAGCCTCAATTTTTTTAACCTAAGGGCATGGTGTAATTTGTGCAAGGAAAATCATGATAAGAACACTTGTGAAATTAGAAAGAACGCAAGAGAACAGATTTTTGGAAAAATATTTGATACTATGATTATTGCTTTAGATTGGGCTCTTGAAGAGGATGTAATGATGGTTGATACTCAAAATAAATATTATCAAAACAAGAACAAAGGTGGTCCTCCAAAAACCACTTTTTCCCCAAGTACATCCTCTCATCAAATTGATCCTCAAGTTGCAAGGGGTACTCAAAATCTTGAGGTAATTCCAACCTCAAATTCTTCATCAAAATATAATCTTTTGAAATAATTGGCTAACACTAAAGAAGATGCTTAATTATTGTATATGATAATTGTTCCCATACAACAAAAGCATCTGAAAGATTTTATGGAGGGTAAGACTTATAATGTTTCCATTTTAACTGAAGAACCAAATGAAGAAGAATTGTATGTAAATAAGTTAAGTGTATATAATCCTAGGAATATGTAAAAAATCCTCCCTTTTAGGAATTCTCATTTTCTCTTAACATATTCTTTGCTCATTTGTAGGAAGAAAGAAATTTGTGGTTGCAGATGGAAGTATATGTCCTTGGATGAAAAGAAGATGCAATAGAAGATGTCTATGCATGAAAAGGAATTGCAAAGATTGAAGGAAATTGTAGGATCATAGAGGTTGCAAATGATGAAGATGTTTGAAAGAATGCCCAAGTAGAAGATGATGGCATGAAGATGAATGACCTAGGAGGAATCATAAAGGAAGTTGTTTAGTTGAAGATGGATGAACTTATAGTATAGAAGATGAGGAAGATGATGAACATGTTGTTGAAAGAGAAGGAGAGAAACATTTCAAATATCTCGAAGAAGAAGACATGATGCAAAAGAATGTTAGCAGGCTTAAAAGTTGTTGAGGACTGAATGTAGAGGTGTTGGGTAAGAAGGATATTGAAGTTATGTCTCTAGTAATTTGTCGAGAATGTGTATACATGGACAAAATAATCGACTGAGGTAGTTTGTGTGGGGTTGTGGATTGAGTCAATGGAGGTGTAACATGGGATCATGTGACTCCATGTTGTGTGGCTTCAAGCATGAGTGGTTGGATGCACCAAAGGAACTTTTTACACTGCATGAAAAGGGCAATGGGATGTCCTGGATGGGACATGACTCAGATTCAATTGTGTAGGTGATACATGGTTGAAAAGAACCTGACTAGTGCTTGTGGTGATGAAGAAAGAGAGACAAAGAAGGTAGCAATACCAAAAGGTGAGTTTCCATAGAAAATTGAGTTGCAGCAAGAATAAGATGAAAATTCTAGATATCCATTATGACAGTGTTGTTTCATTGTTGTGGATGGATGTGCGGTAAGGGACAACAATGAGTTGAAAGAAAGAATGTACAGTAGAGGAAGATGTCTTGCAGATTGAAACGTATAATAGATTAAGACTGTAGAGTTGGGAGTGCAATAGTGATGGAAGTTGCATTAGGAAGTTGTAGATGCAGATGATTTACCTCATAAGCATGAGGGAAAAGATTTCTTAAAAACTAGGCAGTTTGATGCAGGAGCATCTCAGTCATCCTAGGGATGGCATGACGAATGCAGCTACAAGGAAGTCAAAAAGTTGTTACTGTGGTGATTGGGTGATCATTAATGTGACATGAAGTAGAAATTGATAGGCTATTGCAGAACAAAGTGATGATTGTGAAAGTGCAGTCGACGTGAGTGTTGTTGCGAGCTAGAAGTGTAAGAGCATGATGAAGATGAATGTGTTGCTACAAATCGAATGAATGTTGCAGATTGTGGAAGGAAACAGAGAGAGTGTTGCTACAGGATGGATATGTTTCTACATAATGAGTAGAAGACAAGTGCATGGAAGGAAAACACAAACCGTTGCAAAAGGAAAGGAGAAATCATAAGATGGAAGGTGAAAGGGGGTGAGGAGTTTGCTGGAAAAATTGAAGAGAACAAATTTTGAAGGAATAAAACACAACAATGAAGAGCTTGCAGGGGGGGAGCTTGTAGATCTGGCAAGAGGACGGGTCATGTGTGATGGTGAGAGAGAGAGAGATAGTTGAGGTTGTCATGGCCTTCGGCCAAACAACCCAACGGAGATTGTAAACTCATATCCAACCATTAAGCCATTGTATCGTAATTTGTATCAATGAATAAAAGAGTTTGATGTTTTACAGACTTAACCTTTCTGTGTGTGTGGGTCAATGGAATCATGTATGATGTTGTTTTCATGTTTGATGAAATTACAATTCCTTGCATGGATAATTATATACCTGTGAGTGGTGCATATCCCAGTCGAGAATAATCCTATGATAATATGACGCAGACCTATCGGCCCTCGGGTCAAGGTCCGCTCACAGGATTGTTCTTTATCTCCCTCGAGTCGAATCAGCTCTTTAAATTCCCTGCTGGAATCACAAATTATTGATCCACAGGTCCTTTTTGGTAGCTTCCCTGTGCGAACAGCACTAGGCGCAAGCTCCACTTCTCCGTGCGACCATAGAGCTATGACCAAGGCCCAATTCCAAAGGCGCTTGTCGCAACTCGCAACTCGCGAGTTCGTGAGTCGAGGCTTCGGACTCTTCTTTTCCAATCTCGCAATACCCGAGATCACAAAATGGTTATAGCTCCTTCTCTTTTCAACGCCCTCCACACGTGACCATCGACTATTCTTAACGCTAGCTCCTCTCGCTACTTGCCACTTCGCAAGTTGTGGCGTCCAACCTTGGCACCTTCCTTTCACAAAACCCCGAGAAGCGATGTTGACTTTTCTCCTCACATTCTCTCTACTCGCAACTTTGCGAGTCGAAGGGTTGAACTCTCATTCCCTTATCTCACGAATCCCCGAGACGTGAGAGGTCAATGGGTGTTGACTCCTTTCACTAGGTAACACGTGTCTGCCTATCTATCATGTGGGCCCCACCTTATGGCTCTGCCACGTGTCCACACGAGCCTCCGCTCTCGACACTTCACGATTTCTAATGTCGAAAGTGACTCCTCTCAACCTCTGAACCCCCGAATGCGCGATAGGAGATGGGGTTTCTGATCCAACGATCCTCCTGTGACCTGGATCCAACGGTTATCCTCGCTCCTCGCGATTTCGCGACTTCGCGACTTGGAGCACCCAACTCTTGGACTCTCACCCTGCGAACTTCCGAGTTCGCGAGACCCGAATCTTGGATCTCTTCGGCACTTCGCCGACTCCGTGATTGCTGCCACCTGTCCTCCTCAGATGGACGACTGTGATTCTCTCACGACTTCACCACTCGCGACTTGGAGCACCCAACTCCTGGGCTCTCACCTTGCGAACCTCCAAGTTCGCGAGATCCCTAGATCTCTGCCACCTGTCATGTTCGAATGGACGGTCCAAATCTTCTCGTG
Organism: Picea sitchensis; assembly: GCA_010110895.2. Lineage (NCBI taxonomy): Eukaryota > Viridiplantae > Streptophyta > Pinopsida > Pinales > Pinaceae > Picea > Picea sitchensis. The sequence continues at coordinate 113,721 of SNQJ01S0000941.1, forward strand.
ACTTCGCCACTCGCGAAGTTGAAGGACTTCCTTCTCTGAACCTCGATGTTCGAATCCCTGATAGAGAGGATCTCGCGACACGTGTCCTCCTTCCAATGAACGGCTCAGATTCTCTCACTAATTTTGGACTTCGCCTTTCGTGACCTCGCGAATCTTGATGCAAAGGTTTTAAACCTTCAACTCGCAAATCCACGAAATGAGATTACGCGAGTGATCCAACGGCCCTTGTTGGCTTGGATCCCATGGTCTGATTTCTCTTGAGCTTGCACTTGAAGAATGCTTGTCGTAACTCCCCTTCTCCTCTGCAAGATCTGAGGGCCCTCAGAACTTCGCGAATTCTCCACGGAGAATTCTGACCATCCAATGCCTCCTTAACAACTCTTGTGAAATGAACAAGTATGCCTTCACGAAACTTGTCCACCAACAAAACAACGTCGCTACGCCTCCTTCCGACACTTCAAGGCACTAGCCCTCTTGAGCTTCTCTTCGACAACTTTGAAGACTCTATCCCTTCTGATCTTTCTCTGCAACTAGAGTCTTCAAGAAGACTCATGCACGCACTCCTTGCGGCAATTCTTTAAATACTTCCAAGTGTTTGAACCTCTTCGACTCTGCGCACTCCCTCCGACAGCAGTCCTTCAACAATTTCGCTGAGGTTGTAACTTTGAGACTTCACTAGGCCTGCGCACTCCTTGCATGGCTCCTGTGCTTAACTTGCACTTCTGCGAGAATGAGAACAATGTTATCCCTCCTGACCTTGTAGAGATGAACTTTGACTTCTGTCAACGCACACCTTGCGAACAACTTCACTGTACTCCTTGCAGGAAAACTCTTGCTCAGACAGAGAAACAATTGAAACTCATTCTTTACTCTCTCAGACTTCGAATGCTTAACACAAAATCATACATACATGGCATGAAAGCAAATGTATAACAGAAAGAGTAAAACAATCATGAGCATAACATTCAATCATGCATACACAGAAAGTATTTGAACACCATGAGTCTGAATCAAAGCTTCATATATTAATCTCAGAACTTCTGTACATGGGTTCTTCTCTACAGCTTTTTGCTTCTTCCTCTCTCTGTGCTTTATGCTCTTCTTTCATTCTAATGTTACAATGATACAAGTGAGGGTGTCTATATCCTGTTTCCCTCCTACTCTCTAAACTGTCAAATCTAGGAACTTAAAGCTATCTACTTACATTAACTAACATAAATTCCTTCACCTACTACAGACAAGAGTGGGACGCTCAAGGTCTGTTTACAATATGGAAGTACACCCTTTCTTAGCTATTTCATTTATGTTTGGCGTATCAAACTTCAAAACATTTCATACAATTCATCATGTGCCAAAATGCGTTGGCGTTGTCCCACGCTCGCTTGATGCTGGTGATGCTCCTGCATCATAATATCGTTGTGCAGGTGGCATGAGTCTATGGAAGGTCGTGTTAGAATTTGTGACAATCTATAGATGGACACGAGTCTGGGAGAGACCATGCATTTGGACCGATTATTCTATGTGGATACGTAGATGGGTATCTATATTTGTGAACTAACTCTAGTTGTAGATAGGAAGGTACAAATTGTTGAAGAGCCCAGTGTATGATTCTTGTGAGGGAGTGTTTCTATTTGGATATGAGACTCAACGTAGAGAGTTTTGTTTGAGAACAGAAGAATTTATGCATCCCACACACTTGAGAGGTCTACATATGAGAATGTTCCATGGTTGATAAATTAACACTTGATTCAAGATTGTGTGTCTCAACCGAAGGGTGATGTTGTGTTGAATGTAACACATAGGGTTTTGAATAGAAGTTGTTGTGGAATGGTGTTGCAATAGGAGGTTTGTTGCATCAAAAGGTGTATGGTATCAAAATATGTCTCACAACAGAGGTGTGTTGTAACATAAGGTATATTGCAGCAAGAAATGTGTTATAGCAAAATATGTGTCACAAAAGAGGCATGTTGTCGTAGAGGTGTGTTGTAATAGGAGGTGGATTGTAGCAGAGACATGTTTAAGCAAAAGAGGTTTATTGCAGCAGGAGGTTGTAACAGAAGGCGTGTAGTAGTAGGATGTGTCACAACATAAGCATGTTACAACAAAGGTGTGTTGGAGCATAAGACATGTGTGTTACATCAAAAATTTGTTGCAACAAGGCATGTTGTAGGAGAAGGCGAGTTGGAGCAAGTGAATGTGTCATACACTGGTTAGTACAGAATGATGTTTGGTAGCATATGTTTTTTGGTGCTACAAGGAAGCAATTATGGATACGTGAAAGCTGAGGTACAACCCCAAGGTTTGTGACATGATCGGTTTGACAAATCAGGGAAATATAGTAATGAGAAATATGCATTATGGTAGCTGTGATTCCAATTATGCATAATTTAATAAATGTTCCATTGCATGGGGTGGACGCGTGTTGCATCTTTCCTAAAATCAGGACCACTTGCAATATACAAGTCATTGATATGCCAAAAAGCAACTACTCTATTATGTTAGGAAGATACTTGAAAGCTTTAACTTGTGGATACATATCACTAGATGGAACACACATGTCCCTTCCTAAAAATGGTAAAAATGTCATTGTTCTTCGTGAAGGACGAATCTCACCATATATTTAAAGAGTGCCTCAACCACATGTAAATTTTATTGAAGAAGATATCGGTGTATATTCTATATTTTTAGAAGACTATGTGTTGGCAAATATTTAACAGACAGTTAACAAACAGCGAATGCTTGTCATTGATGGCAACAGTGAAGATGACATGAGAACAACAAGTTTGTAATTGACAGGCAAACAGAACAACTTGGAGTGACGAGAACCTCCACCTAAGGAACAACGAGATGCGAGATCGCGAAAGCGTCTTATGCATAAGGTTGTGGTCACAGCCCTTGGTCGCGAGAAGGGAAGGAGTCAGTCCAGATAAGCTCCATTTCAGGGTTTCAGAGATCACGACTTGGAGAGTCGAGATGCCTCATCTCCAGATTCACGAAACGTGAATTTGTGAAAATCACTTTAAGCATAAGTGCTTGGTCATGGACATGGTCATATAGAGGAAGGAGCTAGCATAGAAAAGCTCTGTATCAAAGCTTCAGAGATCGCGGCATGAAGTGACAAGATACTTGGGCATAGGAATGTTGAGATGTCGAAACCCAATTTAAAGGCAAGATTAATAAAGTTCATCCAACGGCACAGATAGACTTGAATGAGATCTAAGGGTTACTGTTTCTTCACACACATGTAACTCATCAGTTACAATTCTGCTAAACAAAACGGATTCTTGATTGCGAATCAGTTATCATTTCAGTTGCTTAGACAATTGTCGACATTTTGCCTAATGAGTTGGGAAGTTGAACCGTCGTGTTCGTGTGTATAAAAGAAGATGAAATAGACTGTGTCGGGTTGGTCATTCTGTAAGTGAAAAAGAATGAAACTATAAGAATAGAGACGAAGAGGATGCGCAGGTGGAGATTGAGCATATGTGAAGGGTGAGATGAAATGCAGAGCATAATAACAGAGAGTTGAAGAAGAGTAGAATGAGAGCACGAGTTGATGCAGAGCATACCTGCTAAACAGACAGAGGAAGAGTAGAGCTGCAGAACAGTGTGCAGAAGACCAGATTTACAAAACAAAGAAAGATTGGTAAGACCTGATTTATCTGTAAAGTTGAATGTTTATTTAGCCATTTATATTCTAGGGAGGTTGGGAGGTGCTCGGGAGGACTGTTGTCCTCAGAGGTTCAAGTGGGAGCTTGAACACAGGAAGTTGTA